>JACSYO010002146.1:502297-647297 GCA_016806645.1 Ophiodon elongatus
ACTTGAGTATTTCAATTCTATGCAACTTTGTACTTGTACTCCACTACAATATTGTACTTTTTACTCTAAGACATGAAATATACAAAATGAGTTACTCTCTACTCTATCTTACTTTGCAGATATCAATAATACAAACTTGAATCAACAAATAATTGATTAGGTATTATTGTGGATGACAATAAGACTTTATTGATCTCTTAGTGAAATTCACAGGCCCGTATATATGGTATAAAAGAACATTTTAAGTGATGTACATATTCATGCATCAATAATTATCATTCAGAAATATGCATTATTCTGAAATTAGCCATCCTGTAAAATGAGTACTTTGACTTTTTGTACTTTAAGTATATTTTAATGCTAATACCTTTGGAATTTTATTTGTATTTCTACACTCTGTTATTGCTACTTCTACATCAGTAAACAATCTTAATACTTCTTCCACTGCTGTGGGTATATAACGATAAATCCTTCTGAAAAGAAATAATGCTTGCCTGAATTAAGTTTCAAGGATTTCTTTAGGTGTTGCTCCATAAATGATGTGATTTTTTACATCTTCCAGTGAACCTTTCTTTAAAGTGTAATGTTGCTGTTCATTGCTGATGTTTATGTTGTATTGAACCGACTGCCACCTCCACGACTAATTATATTCATTCAAGTTTATCGCAGAAACAAAGTTTTACAAGATGACATTTGAACACATCGTCATATCATGGTAATTTACAACCCAATATTAACTGTGCTAGGGGGAGCCGGTCACTGAGATCTCTCTGAATGTCATTCATTCTGATGTATTCTGCTCAATGTATAAAAGGTTACGTGTCTGATTGAGCTATTTTGTTCCAAATGTTGCTATACCGTTAGCTCCGTTATTTGTCCGAGCAGGACTGCGCCGCCAACGGCTCACGGTAACTAGCTCTCCTCTTGCCGGTTTCAACAAATTTGATGTTCACAATGTGGCATTATTGGGCATCGGCAACTAGAAGGCATCAATGGTGATCTCATAAAGATCACATTTATTTTTCACTTACCCCGATCGGACAAACTACATTCCCGAACACAGACTTTACTTGTTCCGCACGAGCGTTAATGTTGAGCCATGAAACTAATTTGTGCTTCCTCACAAATGTTGAATGTTAATGGTAAACACATATGCTCTGGATGACTTAGACCAGGCATTTCTAAATATGGGGATCAGTGCACTGCATTGTTTCTACACAGGATAATATTCCCTGGCTGTGTGTGTGTGTGTGTGTGTGTGTGTGTGTGTGTGTGTGTGTGAACAAGGTGTCATAAACAAAAGTATACACACACTGTACCGACAACATTGTCATGTGAACTTCTCTTTCCCCTGATGAGGAGTTGTAGGCGTGAGCTAGAATTAATACCTCTCCCCGCTGATAGCTATGCATAAAGACACAGCGCCGTACCTCGTCTGGATTAATAATGCATATATTAGCTGGTAACAGGAAACCTTGATGTATAACAACGGCAGCCACATAATGATAAGTGGCTGCTTCATCAGTGTGCTTTGCATAAAGATGGAGCAGAGGCACTCTCAAATCAAACCAGAGGGCAGAGACAAGCAGGTCCTGCACAACACAGAATATGTTTCATTTATGGTGGGGAATATCAAATAGCTGTTTCTGCAGTGAGATGAAGTCCAGGTTATATTGGAGGGGTACGCCGAGGGCAACAGGGTGGTCTTCCTCCTGCTGAGTGTTTTCATGAAGTGCTTTCGCTGGCAGTGGTTTTATATGGAAAGTTGAGCTGAAGGACACAAAGCTGTTGCGGAAAAAAGTCGTTTACCTGTGGAGGGACAATCATTTCATGTTTTAGCCTTGGTGTTTTCACAGAGAGAATTGCACCCAGTGACAGTAACTTGTTTTGAAGTGTAACGTGGCATCACAAAGACCCAGTCTAACTGTGAGTTGACACTATTCATCATAATTGGTACTATACTATGCTATACTATGTATATTATATCACATGAATATCTACGATTTGATGTGTTGTTTGCTATCTCGAGAATTCCTCATATCTCCTTCATACTCTGTGAATTGCTGGGAACTTTTTTTTTTGCACGAGTAGATTACATACAAAGTCAATGCGAAGACGCGAATGGACGCCTGTCATCGCTGACGTCCTGCCGTTGTTGAATCAGAAACTATGGAGGATGAGTTGATTCTGGAAGCGGTAGTCATCCAGACGCAGTTCCTGGAGAAGTCGCTGAAATTCACCGAGCTGTGAGCGGCTACGGATAATATTATGAACCCGACATTTGTGGGACTTCCCCAACATGTACAAAGCAGAAATAGTGGTTATTTCTTCCGTGGTTGATAGCGGAAATGATAACTGTTTTCATGGCGATAAGCCACTGCTCCTCTCCGGCGCGTCTAGCGCGAATGACACGGATAAGCACAAATTGTCCGGCGAGTAAACTCACACGAGTAAAGCGGCGCGAAAATTCCTTTTCCATTTGAGGTCAATTCCCAACTTTAGTCATTCAAGGTCAATGTCTTACCTTAGCCACTGGAGGTCAATGCCCAACCTTATCCATTCAAGGTCAATGCCTGAATCTTAGCCATCAAGGTCAATGCTGAATCTTAGCCATTTGAGGTCAATGTTTAACTTTAACCATTCAAGGTCATTGCCCAATCTTAGCCATTGGAGGTCAATATTTAACTTTAACCATTCAAGGTCATTGCCCAATCTTAGCCATTGGCGGTCAATGTCTAACCTTAACCATTCAAGGTAATTTCCTAACCATAACCATTCAAGGTCAATGCCCAACCTTACCTATTCAAGGTCAATGCCCAGCCTTAGCCATTCAAGGTCAATGTTTAACCTTAACCATTTGAGGTTAATGCCTAATCTTAAACATTCAGGGTCAGAGTCTAATCTTTATTATACATGTTCAATGCCTAACTATAACCATCTCGCAAGAGTTTTTCGCAACTTGTAGGGTAACATCTAGACACGACCATCAGTTACTGACGGTTTGAATAGCTATTTTCTTTAGTGCATTGACGTTTTAATCAACACGAAAGGCTTTTCAACCATTATGTCTTGTGCAACTAAGTCGCCGGGCTTGCAAGAGTCATCTGTAATTTTCTTGGTGATATGATACACAGCTAAGCACGAAGTGCATCTATTCAAAGTGAATCACAAATGTCTTGATGAGGTTTTTTTTGGTTTTTTTTTAAAGGAGCAGAGGGAACTGCAGGGCTCAATGGCTTTGCACTGTCAGAACTAATGCTGACAGTAATTGCAGTTGTTAGCGCAGATGGATTCATCTCTATAGAATTTTTTTTTTGAGGTTGCAAATATATTCAACAAGAAATGGAAAAGACATATTGTTAAGGGACGAAATGTTCCTTTCTTTTTATCAATCAGAGTTCAAGTCTATGAGTTTCTTTTTGTGCAACTTCTGCCACTAATGCAACGTTTGAAATATTATTTTTGTTATTGTGAAACTCGCACAAAAAAATAAATCAGTATTGCTAAGCCTCACCCTTTCTTCAAAACCCCGAACATTATTTCCTTTT
The DNA here is from genome assembly GCA_016806645.1 of Ophiodon elongatus. Taxonomy (NCBI): domain Eukaryota; kingdom Metazoa; phylum Chordata; class Actinopteri; order Perciformes; family Hexagrammidae; genus Ophiodon; species Ophiodon elongatus. The sequence goes on from JACSYO010002146.1 coordinate 505,846, forward strand.
CATAGTATTGTTCATTTCTCTTTCATTTTTCATTTTCAGCATGCACATCTCCACATAACTTCAAGAGAAATCAACCGCCGGTATTATCTGAGGATCAGCCGTCACTATAGCATTCAGGACAGCCTGGCTTATTTCTTTTTTTAAGTTTTGAAGAGATATGACGGTGATAACGTTTCGTGGCTCTACTTTTTTCTGTGGCGTTACTGTATGTTCAATTACAAGTTTAGATTGTAGTCGTATAGTTCAGTTAATGAGCCCTGAAAACCAAAAGAAATGTGAAACTAAGAGAAATGTGCAGTCATTTCTTACAATTTCTGGTTTTGTGTTGTTGTCAAAATGATTTATCAAATGCCTCTGTGCCTTTTTTTCCCCACTCGTTTGATTGAAGCAGCTGAACATCTTTCCAATTCGCGGTGCTGCCTTAGGAATTCAAACACATCTCCATTTAAGCTGTACTTTGCATTACTTCAGTCTCATCATCCTCTGAGGGAAGAAGATGTAGTAGATGTCAAAAACGGGGAATATTCGATAAAGTTGAAGTAAGTTGCTGAATTTTGAAAAGGCCCTCGCTTGCACCAAATAGATACACGAAGTCCGGATCAAGAGGCGAGATGGAAAAAGACAGAAATGTAAAGAAATTAGATATTCAGTGCATTCAATCAGTTTTGGTGATGGTCAATATTCAACAGCAGAAGCAAGATTATAGACTGAATGCCTCAAATGTAAGTGTCCACATTCAAGAATTAGATTGCAACTGAAATTGCAAGTATTTTGTTATGTGGCTTAAAAGTAGCTAAGATGCAATTAAAATGCATTCATATGCTAAACTAACTCAGATGGTCTCTGACTCAAAATAATGTGATAACAAGATCACAGATGTTTACAGAGTCTACGACGTCACAAACCTCTGACCCAACAAAAATGAGTTCTGCCATCATGTACATATCAATGTATTCTCAGAGTGACTGTGAATTGGTATGTAGGATTAACAAAAAACACTCCACAGTAAAAAAGAAAAAAAAAAAAAAAAAACTGTTAACGTGCCATGGTTTAAATCAATGAAAAGTTGATCTGTGACCCATTTTTCTCAGCAGTTGCTCAGCTTCATACGAAATAAGAGAACTTTTGCTCGATGTTGGAAGAAGTTCTCAGATCTTTTACTTGAGGGAAATTAGCAAAACCATAGTAATCATGAGTAATAAAGTCAAAGTCATGCATATAAAAAGGTGAGTACTGGCATCAAAATATACTTAAAGTACCAAAAGTTAGTAAAGGGTGCTCATAACGCAGACTCTCTCGTTGCTGATTATTCTAATTGATGCATTAATGTGTTCATCACTTTAATGTTGCAGTAGGCTTTGGTAGTATCAACGTATTACGGTGAAATCCTGTCAAAAATAAAGACGCTCCTCTTTCTATCAAACTGATAAAGGGTGATTCTGCAGAGTTTTTTCCAGTTGGCCTAAGTTGACTCCCTGCTGGACCTCAGCAATGAGTAAAAAAAAAAATATTAAAAAAATAAAATGTTTTAACTCCTTTAAGAAATAACTTGTGCATAGGTTGTGTGCATGATGTTAGCGAGTGTGCGGTCGAGAGAGAGAGCGTGTGTGTGTGTGTGTGTGTGTGTGTGTGTGTGATGATGAGTAGCAGTAACATTACAGCTGTGAATGAATCAGTTCAGTATGTGCATAGTTGGGCTATATACAAACATACATACAAACATTGTGGCATCACAAGGGGTCATGTATTGGAGAGGTGCTATTATTCCCATACGGGACCGGCTACCATATCACAAAATGGCCACCGTTGCACACACTACATCTCCCAGAATGCCTCATCACTCACCCAGGTGTAGGTGCTTAAGCCACCTAATTGAAGCAGGACTTAATTAAGAGCTTCACAAAGGACAGGAGAGGGGGCAGAGGGACAGGGAGCACACAGACTGGGAACGGACACCTACGTGCTTGAAAGTACTAAAAAGGCTTAGAACTGTTAAGAAGAAGAAGAAGAAGAAGAATACCTTGTAACCAGGGGAAATGGACATATGTTAAGTTTTTGTTGGAATTCTGTTGAGTTTAAGGGACCCCTTTCTCCTCTGGGACGTTTTACGTTTGTTGGTGGATTTTGATTTAGCTTGAAGGAATTACCTGAGTTGCCTGTTTTACGGAAGAATAACACTTCACCTTCTTTTGTACCGTCTATTTTTGCCTGTTTTTTTTTCAGTTACATTGCACTGCCCCACCGTAGCCTGCCCTAGGGACCTCCTGTGACATTACAACATACATACGTACAGTAATATTCAGTATTTATCAAATAAATGTAACCAAGCAAAAACATCTGCCTCTAAATTGTTGTGGAGTAGAAGTATAAAGTAGCAAAATACAAATTATACCTCAAAATAGTACTTAACCACCACTGATAGTTGTTAACGAGTGCTGGCTATGGAGGGCTAACTGCCTATAGTTGGAAATGGCTGGTGATTAGTCCCGTAACTACTGGTTTACAGCACTGATAATGTATGGACTCAGGTAATTAATGCAAACCCATCCATAAAGGAGGTCCATCACCTCCAGGCAACACTGACACAGCTCAGAAACATGTGAAAGGACAGAAGTAAATCTCCTTCTAGTTAAACTTTGAGGCTCCTCTTTAAATTATAAACTACAAATTACTTTTTAAAGTAGGACAAACGCATTACAGAATAAATCCCAGCATGCACCGTTACTGTGTTGTAGGGCTGCTGCCAACTAAGACACAGGCTCTTCGTTGGGTTTATGTTTACTCAGAAGCCCCTCATTAACATGTAAACCCCAAATTCTAGGTGCTTTGGCTCGGGCTGCTGCAACGCTGATAAGATATTTCATTTTCAGGCGACTGCAATTTTGGAATAGGTCTGACTATTGTGTGACATGGCACTGTGGGGGCCAAGGTGTGAGGAGGGAGTCCGATAAAAGTAGACTTAACAAAGGAGGGGAGCTACTAACGCTGCTGACACAATGGATGCAGCAGCTCGGGGAGCTAACGGCGTTGGTATGTTTGTTAAACTGAACAGTGCACCGCAGTATCCAAACGCAGACAAATAACAGCACTGAGATCTCGATGACTGATTTAGCTTTCCAGTCAAATCAGTGCAGACGGACTGGAAACGTAATGGGATACATTGCTCTTTATGCTGAATCTTTTCTATTAGAATATCAGACTGAATATAAATGGATTCTCATCCCGCGTCTATCTCCCTATCAGCACTGTCACAGACAGAGGGGTAAAAGTGTCTCGGCGTTAGAGACATTGGATAAAACCAGCAAAGCAGTCAATCTGGCAGTGTAATTACCCATCATGCCGTAGCTCAGAGCTCCTCTTCTTCCCTCTAGGTGCATGAAGAGATAAAATAAAGATAATCCCTCACATCCAACCTAACTCTACATCGCAGTGCTGGTTGTCACCATAGAAACCTGGAGCTTATTACACTTTCAGGTGAAAAATCTGTACTTTAACCAATGAGGAAATAACAGAGAGAAAAGTTAAAAGGTGCTCTTTGTTTCTGATGGCAGATGTAAAAATATCTCAGATTGACTCATACTGAACCAAATCATTGTAGTTGTCGAGGGCTTTGAATGAAAAATGTATTTCTATATATATAAAGCACAGATGGAACACAAGCATGATACATTGAGGGCTTTGAATAAAAAACTTTATATATCTATTATATATTATATATATGTGTATATGTATATATATATATGTGTGTGTGTGTGTATGTATGTATATATATATGTGTGTGTGTGGGTGTGTGTGTGTGTGTGTGTGTATAAAATACATATATTACATATAAATAAAGCACAGATGGAACACAAGCATAATAGATTTTCACAATTTACAACATGTACACCAGAGCAACGTTTTGCAAAATAACAGTTCAATAAAACACCACAGGAAAAAAGTCCTTTTTGCACTGACAGTATCCTACATCCTCGTCCTGTGTCTGACATTTGCTCACGTTATCAGTAATCAATACGTGTTATTGCCCCGATAAGAAAAGATTGCTGACCAGGTAAACAAATTGAAAGACTCTCTGCAGCCATTAAAATTTTGAACAAAACTATATTGATATTATTTCAAATTTACTATGACATATGATGTACATTTCTATTTCTGTATACCAGTGTTCATCAGTAACAGGTTTTCATTTTTGCACTGCAGTTTGCAGTGATCCATTCATTTATCACACGAGTAGAAATAAAAGACTCAACATTTAATTTATGATTTCATTTTTTTTAATTTTAATATTTAAATATAAGTGCAGGGAACAAGTAGCAGAACTCCCATGGAGGACCAGAGTGAGTTGATAAAGTGATGACAGTTAAATCGCATAACAAATGGCATCGAATAAATATATTTATTCTGCAGAATGGAAAAAAAATTACTTTAATCCGGGACATTGGTTGTTAAGTCTGGGACAGTTGCGGGACACTGAGGAAAGAAGTTAAATTTGAATCTTGGCTAAAATTTTAACTCTGATAAAAGCAAATAACTACAAAGACTTGACTGAAAATATGAACCAATTTAGTTTCATCTATTTGTTATCGCCAGACACAACCTCTCACATCCCATCTCCTACTAAGAGTCAGCAATGGTTTCTTGTTACCATGACCACAATCTTTCATAATCTTAAATCAAGTAATTTTAGCTGCTAAATTTAACAAGACTGTAACAACAGAGGTCAAAGATCAGCTAACGTGCACATGATTTACTTTTCATATTTGTCCTATGGGTATTTTTTAGAAATGAACATTTATGTTGGCTTCACATTGTTTCAGCAGGTTTAATAAATACGTCTTGATAACCCTGGTTACCTATATCACAAACAGCATATTAAACTACTGTTGTCAAAAATACCCAAGTATCAAACCTTATTGATATTGAATATTTGAAACCATTTCAATACAAATTTTCCACACAATTGATACACTGGTAGGAGCTGAGACGGCGAGTTGACACACAAAGTGCCTCAATGTTGTGTCAATGTCCCCCTGTGGTATCAAAAATGGTATAAAATACCCATATTTCTTTCGAGGTAATTATCAAAAGTAGAAATTTGGTATCATCCGGGAACACTTTCTCAAGTTTTTTTTAAAGAAGCAAAAAGTCTGTTCAGTCAAGTCACACAAAGATGCTTGTGCATTTTATTCAGTCGTGTATAAAATGTATTTATTCACAATATCATCTGACGTTTCTTCCACAGCATGCAGCAAAAAAGCAATCTGTGCTTTCCAAATTAATTACTTTGTTCTCATTCTTTAGATAAACATGGGTGTACTGGTTAGTACTGAAATAATTTAGCTATCTGCCGAAATTAAAAAACACAAGTGTGCTTCCTCCACTTAATTAATGACATATCACACGATTTCTGGGCTGTAATTTCAACGTTTTAACCAGCTTCTCTTCTCCCTGGCATTCGTAGTTACCCTTTATCTGAAACCATTACCGCATAAATACATAAATAGTTACACCATTTTCATTCATTCTTTTCAGCGTTTAAAAAGGTGATAGTGATGATTAGAAAATGCATATCCCAACATTACTTACACTAAGAAATACATCCATAAGCAAATAAAAACTAAAACATTTGTGCATTTTTTAAAATTTGCATCAGGAGGAATGGAATGTAAACAGCAGCAACAAAACAATTATCTGGGCAGATAATATGTCCATTATCTTAACATTAAGCACCAGGATAACATTGTCCATAAACTTTGACAATATTGAAGCACCAAGCATCATGGTACATACTTTTTACTCGCTGACTTCCAGGCCTTTTCCTCACAAGATGAGAGGTAATTACAAATAATAATGATAAAATGAAATATTTGATGAATATATAAATAAATATCTCACGTGTTATTATGTTCCATCTTTAATCTTCAATGTTTCTGAGCACAATGTTTCTGCCAGGCTGAACACACATGAGCCCTCCTCTTTGTTTATCTTTTTTTTTTTTTTTTTTTTTACATCTCCATGCTTCCGCTGGTTACCCCGTGTTTAACGTCACATTGCAATGAATTGTGGGTAATTCCCTTGGGCAAAGTCTGCATCTAATGTGGACTTACGGTAATGGTTCATAAAGGGCTCAAAATATCTGCAAGACAGCCCTCAAACACTCGACGATTTGACAGCAGGACAGCCCTAAACCCTCGCGGAATTTGCGGGAGCGTGCCTTAAAGTCCGTGAGTGTGGAGATTGAGATTGGGCCTCAGGTCCCAGTTTGGTTAGCTTAGCCTCCATCTTGACTCAGCTTTTGGGCGAAGCTTGGTCCGGCTCGGCGGTTGGAAGATGCCGGTGATCGTCTCAAGGTCTGCTGCACTTAATCCAATCCCACACAACATATGTAGAGAGGTTCATGAGAGCCACCAGCCGCTGCGTCTAAATGCGCCGCCATTGATGAAATGTGATGTCAGTCAGGTTTAAGTCTTCGTCAAATATCACGGTGAAAGAACAGAGAACAATACAGGGGGTAACGGGCATCTGCAAGTACCTTTCTGGCTCCTCCCATTACATAACACACATGCAGACTCTAAAATGTTGTATTTTGTGACTCAGAAGCAGGCCGGGCCGGTGATGAAGAGGTCGGGGGAGGGGGGGGCGGGCGAAGGAGAGACCCAGCAGCACGGGGCAAGGGCGAGAGGACACTCCCATCTTGCCAAATGAAATCACGAGTTTCCATCGGGGGGATATATACAAAACCGTAGGGTTGGGAGGAAGAGTCTGTGTAGCAGATCTGCCTCTTCCCGGGCCCCGGGGACACAGAATAACGCTCATCTGTGGTGATTGCGTGCCGGCCCGTGTAACGTTACACAGAGCCCCCAAAGATAAGCTGAGGGTCACCTCGGGAGCTGTCATCTGAGAGGACAGCGCTCATGTTGTGAGGCTCATCCAGAATTTACAGACTCTGGCACAAAGGGAGATAATTATTTGTGTCTCTGTGTGGTAAAAATAATATTTTTTAAAGTATCAAAAGCTGCTTTTTAACTGGCCCATAACTGTTTTCAGTCATTAAATCTCCAATTTATCAAGTTTGCTGACTAACCCAAAACTGCTGCAGTCTTGCATTATTTTTCCTGTAGATTGCATTTATACTTAATTCATCTTAAATACTAAAGGATACTTGCGGGTTATGAATGAGAAAACATAAATTAATGATGTATTGGATAACTTTGTTTGTGGTTTCTTTACCTTTTTCATATACACAAGTTACTCAGCATGGGCCCCAAAAGTGCTCTGAAAAAATTGCTCCCTTGACAGATGGCAAAGATCTTCCCCCCGAGCACCTCATGGCTGCATCTTCTATCTATAAATACAGTTGGCAATTAGGAAAAGGTTGTAGGTGATGCCACATGTCTGATGTTCATTTGCATAGCAAGACTTTCTGCAGCCCCGAGAGGACCCGCGATGACACTGGCCAAGACTCTGACACTCTCAGTGTCAGTATTTTTTACTACGTATTAAAAGGAAAGTTGGTGGCTTTGAATAAGTAGTAGGAAGTATAAATAGCTTTCTCTGCATACAAAAACATAACGAAATCAAACACTGGAGGAATGATTGAATTACTTAATATTGTATTACGTTTGTTTGTTGTTACTACTCCAACCCAAATCATGCATGGAAATTCTGAAGGAAAAAATAATCTATAAAGCTGTCAAAAAAAAATAATTTCCAAGTGACTTTCTCCGCACTCCTGTGCATCTATAGTGTCCGTAAGTTTAACACGCCCCTCTACCTGTTAGCTCGCTACCTTTCCCCGGTCACATACCTTCGTCAAGACAACTAAAATAAATATGGCGGACTATCGTGTCCACTGCTTACGTGGCACGGCAGATGGATTCTCGCGATGTCATGAGATCACGTAAGAATTGAGGGAATCACATATCGCACGAAAATCAATCTTGTCAGGCTTCAAGTAATTTGATTGTGTCAGGTAAGCTTTTTTTGCTCTTCTCCCGACTGGCCTCGGCAAGAGCTTGATTGACGGATGGTTCATCCAATCACCTTCCAGTCTTTTGAAAGTGCCTGCCCTTTTCCAATGACAGCTTCACCGATGGTGGAATAATGGATGTGACAAACCCTCTGGCGGGTCAGGTTAGTCCACTGCCGTCTGACATTTACTGTACAGAGCATCTTCATAATGTGCAGCGGTATAATCAAATATGCTGGTGGTGCCAAAAACCTCAAACTGCCCGTATAAGAAGGTGATGTGTGCACTGACGGTAAAGTTACAGGGAGGAGCTGTCAACGCAAGGCACTAGCGTTAGCAGCTAAGGCTACTTCCACCAAGGCGTGTGGGGATCAGGTCGTATATCCATGACTGAAGGGATGATCAACGTTTTTTTCCCCCGACGCCAATATAGAGGTGATTTTGACGAACTATCAGAACTAACTTGTTCTAAAAACAATTTCTACAATCTGCGTTCTATTGTGCATTTAGAGATTTTTCTGTTACGAGTTCATTATAGATCCTGTATTTCAAACCGGTTAGCCATCACCATTCCATGGATCTGACATTTTCCATATACCAGCTCACCAAAAACGTCGTCATATTTTAAGATGTGTTTACCTTAAAAAAGGGGGAAAATATGATTTTGTGTATTCATGGTGCTGTTAGATTGCTGCTAGACCACCCCACCATACATGCGAGGGTCTAGCTGGTACCAGCATGACAGTTTTTGCTCGCTTTGTACGTGTTTGAGAAAGAGCGTCAGGTGAGAGGGGAAAACGAGGTGAACTATTGTATGCAATGTTTCTGAAAGTTATAATAATAATTCGAAAGTCAACATTTTGAATGAAGCTTTGACCTATTCGGTACACGTCTAAAGAGATATGATCTGGATTGTGATATTAAAATGAATAGCTTCATGTTAAACGGAACACGACGCTGTGATATTGTAGCATCAAGCACAGACACACACTTTTAAAAGGAAGCTGCTGTTTGAAAGAGGTGTTAAGGCTGTTAAATAATTTTTTTAAGGTTTAGATATTTAAATAAGATGTTCACACCTCATTTATAAATATTAATTCACGTCATTTTAACTGTATTGCTTGTGAAAAGCTTGAAGTTGCTATGATTCTAAAGCTCTGCTTGACTTGACTAACCACGACTGGACATTATTAAAAAAGGAACGACCACCTTCCACCTGGAACTTCTAATTTAATATTTCAAATAAAATCTTTGTGAAAAGTTGATTTCCTTTTAAACCTGCAATAAGTTATTTTTGGCCACTTGGGGGCAGCTGTGAATGCAACATTGACATACAATCACCTTTTAACTTGATAAAGAAAATTTGGAGTTATGTTTCTGGCCTCCATGTTCAAAATTCCCTTTCTTTTAGCTGTTTTTAGTTTCTACCCACACGGTCTGATTTCATGCAAACCGGCTGAAGCGGCATTTGTCATTATGACACATTCTGGCAAATTAAAAAGTAACCTACGTCTACATCAGCAACCTGTTCCGACTGCATTGCAGCACTAAATCCAGTTTGTATTGCATTAGTAATAAGCAATATGACAACATGATTAATGTTTGTTTGTAAACGGACTAACAGAGCCACTAGTGTTCGACAGGCTTGCTCAAACAGGGTCTTCAGAGCTTTTTCACTGAAAACAGCTGCCTATTCAAGTGATTTGTTTTTTACATCAGAGTGTGGACTGTATATAGATACCTATCAAATAATCTGACGGGGAGAGATACATAGCCCGAGTAGATAGGTAGCCAACCATTTTAAGCATGTTTTTGTTGTATCCGTGCAAACCTTCCTTAAAATCAGAGTCTGAAACAGACCCCATAGACGCCATGCAACAATTCACACTCTGCCTATAATCCTCAGGAATCCACATTCACTAAACGAGATAAAACGAAACACACATGCCATAAAAAGACTCAGAGGAAGCTTTTATAACAAAAATGTAATGAGCTTTATCCGTGAATAAATAATCCCTGTTCTGCAGCATGCAGTCCATTTAATTGCATTACTTATCAACTTGTCAGAGAAATCCATAGCTGGACGGCAGAGAATTTCCCCACAACAAACACGGCCTCTTATGGCCCTCAGTTTCATAACAGCTGTGTTTGTCAGATCATCAGAATTTTTGTTTATTTTATTCAAAATTACTCATCCATGTGGAATGGAATATGTGGATGGGAGATGAAGAGAGAGAAGAGTGGCAGTGATGGCGGGAACACATGGGGAGAGTAAAATACATTTAAGGTAAACAGAGAGGGAGGCAGAGACAGGGAACACAGACATACCTCCAGGCTACGCCTTTTTCAAGGCACACCTGCTGGCATTCAAAGTCTGCCCTGTTTGCTACTGTCTTTATAAACATTAAAATCAATATGGCTGCTGCTCTGACCGCGGGGCTGGAGGAGTCCATCAGTGTATCGACTTACAAACAGGTCGTTCAGGAAGGGCGTTGCTCGGTGAGGTACAAACAAAGTTTTCAGAGTGGGTATGTTTGAGTTCAGGGTGATTTTCTGCATGTTTTAACCTGTTGTAGCAGTCTTGCATCACTGTTAAAGACTTTTGGAATTATACAGTTGCATACACGGGTGTGTCAGGTAAATCAATACAAGAAAGGTATCGCAATACAATGCCGCTAAAAATGGTACTGTACCGCATTTTATTAGTACCGGTACTGTAGCCACCGATAGCCGTAGGCTATTTATTGTGAGATGTGTCGATGTGTGCGGTACTCTGCTTTAGAGGGCGGCACTAGGATTGGCATTGGGATCCCGCAGGAGCGAGCGGTTTTAACTTTGCTGCGGTCGGAAGCAAGCGGTCATAAATAAACTGATGTAGCTAGCGCTAACCAGAAGAATGGAGTCAGGTAGGAAGCTGAAGATTAAAGCTGGTCATTAACGGCTTGTTGACCCCTCCCCATTCCCGCCCTGGGTTGGTTTCTGTATCGGCAAAACTTTTTCCAAAAAATACATGTGTGTTAAAGTATTTGCAGTATTTGAATGTGTTTTTTTTTTATATCTATAATCGATATCTGGCTGCCAGTTAAATATCAAAGACATCACATGAAAACCTTATTCTTTGGCCTGAAAGTAGGACGCTTCCACATTGCATCATTTTGTGCTCTCACGTTTAAGAAGGCAGAGCGATTACTTTGCATAGCGTCACTGCACGGGGATCCTCCCACAGCGAGCGGCCATCGTATAAAACCCCAGGGGTTTTAAGATATATTATTATTATATTATTTAAGACTGTTATTACATGGTAAACACTGGTCATGTGAACCATGGGAGTTTTCCTTTTTGTATCAAGCAGCATGACCTGTTAATTTGTGTTTATTTGCTGACATTGCACTTCCTGCGACGTGATTATTGTGCATGCGCACGTCGCAATGTTGACGTTGACGTGATGTATTGTGGAGCAAACAACGCCTCTCTGTTAGTGTCAACAAAAAGATCAAAAGTGTTGTTGTGAATAACATTCGATTGCACAGGTATGAATTGTATTACATATAACACGACAGCACACAACACACTATTTTTAACGGTCTGTTGTGGTGTTTTTTTTTTTTTTTACAGATAAAAATAAAAATATATCACTGCTTTGTTTTGGTTTATGTTCCCATTTTACAGTCAAATTGTAAAATGTGTCACTTCCTGTGCCTTTCCTAGCAGTGGATATACCCTACACTGGAACATTACTTGGGGTAAAGAAATTGAAACTAGATGTTTAATGCATTTATTTAGGCTGTTAAGATGAGTACATTTCTATATTTAGACAAGTACAACTACCTCTGTGAGGCTAAACTCAGACATGTATGTTTACATTCACTATTATTCACAAAAGTCATTGAGATCAAACTAATGTGTCGAATGCACTTCCTTCCTCATAAAACATTTGCCGATTCATTTTTTTTAAACATTTGGACCAGTGGTTTGGACTGACCAAAATAAAGTGCAGTTTTAATTTTTAACTGCATAATCAGTAAACATTAAAAAAAAACATATCACTCGTAAATAACCTTAAGATGCACATCCCAGTGGTACGTAAGCTTGTAAACAATGAACAGGATTTGAAATCAAAGAGTGTGTGTGTGTGTGTGTGTGTGTGTGTGTGTGTGTGTGTGTGTGTGTGTGTGTGTGGTGCCCAACATCTTCCTGAGATGACATCTGACAGCACAAGGTAAATGTAGCTCCCCGACGAGCATGACAGCCTTCGTCTAGAGGACAGCGAACAGCAGAGGTACAAAGCAAAACAGAAGCCGGCACACAAACACAATCTGATGGCCTCAGCTTCATTCTGCCAATCTCTGCTCCCCACAATACCCCTCTGACTTTCACACCTTCCCTCCTTGACATAAAACAAGATCCACTCCCAATACCATGACGGAAATCTGGGATTTATTTTCGCTTACGTGCCTATAAAATAGACTCTTATGCAAGTGCTCCAGATTTAAAGTGCTCAGAGGGGCCGAGAGTCCATATTGTGCCACTTCTGTGCACCGGAGGAAGGGGAGGGGGAGGAGATGATGATGACTTGACTGAACCCACTCTAATTGATGGGTCCCTTGGCCTGAAGCATGAGTGTGTCTGTGCTCGTATATTTGTGTGTGTGTGTGTGTGTGTGTGTGTGTGTGTGTGGATGTGCGCGCGCATCTTTCGAGTGCGCGCTCGTTCTGTGCAGACTAAATCATTGTAATGGAGCTCTTATGCCAGAGGAACTCGATGGGTGAGGACACTCTCAGAAGATGGCCCCGGAAGAAAAATCATTTGAAGGCAAATCGCTTTTGTGTGCGGTTCCTCATTGAAATGCACGGGGCAATGAGGTGTTTTTGTTCCCCTCCGCTCAAAGTGCCTGAACCCCGCTAGACATCGCTAATCGCTGGACTGCTTGACAAAAAAAGTGCCCGAGTGTTCGCCGCTATATCTTGGGGAAAATGTGATTCGGGAGCCCACTGGTGTTCTCCGGCAGTCAAGTTGTCTTCTGCTAAATAGCATTTGGTTTAAGAAATTATGATGATGATGATGATGACGGAAAATGGCTTTTTATCTGGCTTCGAGCACCACTTACAAGGCGAGATTCATTGCCGTGTGTATCAATGTGCATTTGACTTCACACAGGCAACACAGAGGGATGTGAGTATTAAGGGCTATGGTTTGGCGAATTCTCCATCAGCTTGGGCTCTAAAGGAACAAATGTGCATCTTTAAACTGGATGAGATGGTCGTAAACAGTTGTATTGACTACTGTTAAGGATATACTGATATAATCAGATATACTGACACAGTAAAGAAGCATTCCTCGAGTGCCTAACACGTCATCAAAAGACATTTAGGACAGGATTAACATCATTACCATACCATTATTGTAAATTTATAACGTTGTTGCTTTTGTGCCACATAGTTCCTCAATGTAGATGGAAACAGACCGAAGACAAGCTTACCGCCAAAAGACTAATCTAGTAAAAGTCATGCATGTTGACTAAACAAAGAGCTCCAGGCGTGAATAATGGTCACGTGTCAGGACGGCTTCTCTGGTGCTGGTGGAGAACCTTACAGATGCGACGCAGTGTGAAAAACTGCATTATGTATTTTCCGTTCTTGGTGTAATGAGTGTTGGAGCAGGCGAAAGTATTAATATTTAAACAAGTGATTCAGAGCCTACCTTCGCACATTCGTGCTAACTGTGTGGGAGAGGAAACGAGTGTGGGCCCAGTTCCATAAGGATTTACGATCCTCGGGTCTTTTAAGGACTCAAGTCTCTGTGTGTCGCAGACTCAAGTCCCCATCTCTGCTGCCTGGCCTCACAGAGAAGCCCTGGTGCAAACACAGCATGGTCACAACACTGTGGCTAGTGTGCGCTCATGCAAGGTGCAGCATGGCCCGGAGCTCGTTTTTTAAAAATTTTCTATACAGAAACCGATGTATGGAAAAGCCTTCCGTTAAAAGTCAAGCAGTCAAAATCAAGAGGAGTTTTTAAAGGGCAGGTCTGGGCTCATCTCTTGAGCAAGGTGACCAATTTAAATATGACTGGCAGGTCCTGGGTGTCTTATTGAGTTTTTTTTTTTTTTTGTGAACACATTTATTGCTTTTATTCTAGTGCTTGTGAGGTTCATTTCTGTTGTTTTTCATTTGTAGGATTTGTTGCGTATCGTTTTAGAGATTCTGTTGCATGTTATGTGTGATCCGTCTGTCCTGTTTTCTATGACATCAGGGACAATGTTGGAAATAAGTGTTCACACTTAACATGTTATCCCCTTGGATTGGTCTTCTATAGATCCGTGCATTTATTTTGTCTGACAGGTCGCAAAGTCCCTTCAACCTATTGACCGTCACGTGAAACGCTCTCTGACAGATTGAAAAACTGGACGTCGTGTAGTCGAGGTAATAATAATTCTGCCTCAGATGCAAATTGTTTTTTCGTGAATACATACATGACAGAATACATGAATACCGTAGCCATGCTTGACAAAACTCGTTCCAGCGTACTATCACAGATGATAATGTTGTTGAAATATCTGTATGCTCTTTTTGCACACGGTGTTCCAAACGGAGAGCTGAGGGGTAACAAAAGTCAATGATTTATGACGTTGTGAGGTGAGAATAACAAAGGTTATGCTCCCGGTAACTCTGCTTTGATCAAACGGCCAAGTAGGGAATCTGTATTTTTCTCCTGCACATCGTTCATATTCATAAAATGAAGTTCTGTAAATTCCACTTTTATGATGGTCCGTTCAGGGCGTAAACAAACACGTGAGGTAGATTGTAAAGCTGAGCTTTAAGTCAACGTTGTGCGGCTTTAGACGCAGTATCCATCAGTTTCTATTTGTAATTTACATTCTGTCTCACTGCCAGTGTAATTGATGTGAAAGACTTTCAACCCTAATGACGAAAAAAAAAAAAGAACACACCAAGAAAACAGAACATCTACTTAAAATCCGCTTAAAATCTGAGGCTTAATATCAGCCTTTCATAGTGGATGCAATCTGACAATCCTGCTTTTTTAATTTTGAATGATAAAGCTCATTTGTTTGGAATGTGACCACACAGCGGGGGAAAGAATGGAGGACCAATTATCCATGGTGCACTTATACAAAACAAAGTTTAATTTTTAGTTTTTATTCTGGGAGCAGCAAAAGTCAGTGCTCATTTTCTTTTATAGGTCTCATATTTCTTTATCACTTCCCACATGAAAATCACACCGAGGATAAGTCAATTTCTGCACACACTTGCACCTTGTGTGCCATTTTGTAAAGAACAAGATGTACTTGTATCAGTTCCAACACATTATGTTAATAGCCACCCACATTCTCACACAATATATTATATTATTATTATATTTAAAAATAAATATTTTTAGGTTATTACCTCTTCTAAGGGGGTAAAACGATCCAGAAGCAGATCAAAACCTCTCAATACTTTCTTAATATTTGTGCTTTCTGGTTGATGTTACATTGAAATTAATTAAGTTTTTACAGTTAAAAAAAAATAGGACAGATTCAGGGTGCAAAGCAACATACCACGAGATGGACAAAATAACAAACGCATCAATATGTAACAATTCCATTCAATACCAACACAAACTACAGTTAAAAAAAAAAAAAATCACCATAGTGATACTAATGGGCTTCATTCTCACTCTCACACCCGAGGCATTTTGCCAGCTGGGGGAGACAAACAAATGAAGATTGTGTAAAGTGATGGAGAGGCCAAGTAGGAAGTAGCAAAGAGCACAGGCTGCTCTTGTAGAGCAATATAGCGTTTATGTACCACATGAATCCCTCCATATCCCATGCCGCTCTTTCAGGGATGTGATGAATGAAAGCAATATGTAGCCATTCCGTCCTTTCTTTTATGAAGACAACAGCTAACACAGGCAAAGGGAGTTTTAAAAAAAAAAAATAATCAAAATTTTTATTTGGAAATCTGGAATTTAAAATAAAATGTCATAAAAACATGTTCAGTTACATTTCCAATGATAGTGCACATTGACAGTCAGAGTGAATGTAAAGTGGCAGGCTCGTTTGAGTGAGAATCATAAACAAGGTTAACTCCAGAATTTTCTTTTCAATCCAGAGGGTCATATCAAATCCAAAACTATAATTCAGCAGCACAAATGCATAAGAGAGGCCATTAAATTAACGATTCGGAGAGTCATTTTCTCATTTTCTCCCATATTATACTCTCCCAAGACTTATCAACAATTCTGGGAGGATTTTATGTAAAATGTTTTTGATTACTTGTTGAAGATTCACTTTGTACCGTAGAGCGGCGGCAGCCGGAGCTTAACGTTGTACGGTTACGGACACAGATGAGGACGGCTGGAGAAGAGTAGAGAAGAAAGACCGTGACACGGCAGCAAAGACGCCACCGAAAAAAAAGAAGCTGTGCCCCAGTCTCAACCCGGCGTCTCGTGGCAGTACGACGGAGGTAAATCATCATTTTCCCAAACATCAAAGCAGAGAACCCGACGAATCAGTCGACTCTTAACTTTCCTGTATGCCGGTGAGGTTTAAGCTTGCAAAAAAGAAATAGACCCAAATCCAGCAAAAATCCTGTTGCGCATGAACACAAATGAAGACTTGAAACTTGCATGAGGCCCGATGCTTTCTATCAAAAAAAAGATACAGACAGTATTGTACTGAATGTGCAAAGACGAGAAACTTTAGCTTTCCTTTCTTGTGGGGCCATGGAGGGATTTACTTGAGTTCAACTGACGTGTAGTGATTGGTTCAGAGACGCGAGTGGGGGCCAGTTGAGCCTCACATTGAAGCTGCGTCGGTTGCCATGGGATTAATGATATGCTGTAGCACCCCGGAAAAAAAAAAACCCTGCCATTGTTGCACGCTGCTCATTATAATTAGCTTTAGATTGCCTCTCTTTTCTCTGAGGGCATGGAGGAATTGGAGTGTTTTTGAGCTGCTTTGGAGTTTTCCCTCACTGATGGATAGCCTAAGCGTTAACTGATTTTCATGAGGCTTAAATTCAAAGAAACAATATAAATATAATGTACACCGAGCTGTCGCAACAAACACACAGTAAACAGAAGGCTTACTGTCACAAATGTACCTCGACAGCGGCTCGGGGTGACACAGAAGCCGCTTTCTTTTCAAGCAAAGTAAGAAGACAACATTATTATTGACCAATTATCAACGAGCACAGCCTGTCCCTCACAGACCTCAGACTGTGGTGCATGATATGCTAGACGGCCACAGCAGCTGAGCTTGCAGTGCTGTAAAAACACATCACAGTCAAGAATGTACAGTGTGTAGGGATGGCTATTGCTTGTCAAAGCATATATCCATGAAATGCCTTTCTCTCTACACAACCCTCGCACTTGTTATCTGTAACCAGTCATACACACAGTTGTCATTAGGTTCAATTTTAAGGAGCAATGCACAGGTTTTCAAGATGCGGAAAGGCAGCATGAAAAGAAGGCAAAATAGCCACACTGAGGAACGTACCGTGTTAATATACTCGTCATTTGATTCAATAATGAACATTAAACTATATTTTTCTCATAAGGTAAATCAATAAATGATTTTACAAGTTTTTAATGTAATATTTTTTTTTTGTATCTACGTTCCTCTTTGTGCTTTCAAAATGCTCCAGAGATGTTTGCTTCTTTTACAAAAGTATTCTATTACGACCGCATATGGTTTATGGCCTCTAAATGTATTAACTGCCAATGCCATGCAGTATTACGGCCTGGTCCTATTATATTTCATCATAATCGGTTGGATGTTTGCTCAAGAAAACCAACTGATTACTGAATTATGAGTATGTAATTGCTACAGCTCCACCAAGGAGCAAACTTTCTTATAATGCTGGCATGTTGAGAAGGACAGTAAAAACTTGAGCAGCCACTGGATTTGGCATTCATGAGACTCTTGAAGAGAAACTTATTGTTACTCCTGAGAGGACCGGCTCTTCGATGTACACTCGGGAGGCAGAGCACGTTTGGGTTAAAAGGGAAAAAAAAAGTATTTTCTTCATCTGAGAGGTCTTAAAGTTGGGCAGAAAATGAATAGTTTCAAACCATAGAAATAAAATAAGAGTAAAACATTGAAATGTTTGCCGTGGTCATTTTGACTAGGTCAAAAGGAAATGGTGATTGTTGTTATTTGTTGGTGTAAAAGGGACCCTGACATGGGAGAACATGCACACACACACACACACTTGACGCTCACGCTGTTGTGTTGAGCTAAGTTTACACTTGTCGTATAGTGTCCCTGGCGTGAGGGTGCTAACATTAGCTCAGAAGTAGGGATGTCAACTGTTAATCATTTTTATATATATTTTTTTATATTTATTCGGTCTATAGGTTAACCTCCGTTCTAAATGTTAGTTTAACATCGAAAGGAAGCTCAGCACTGGGCATACACACACCTGACTGTGTGTGTGTGTGTGTGTGTGTCCAGCGGCATCGCTCTCAGGGCGACTTAAAGGGCAAATGAGAAAGCAGGCAAATGAGTATTAGAATCATTTTAATTCTGAATCAATGCGCCATCTGATTGGACTTTATACAGTCAAACTATTCAGAACGAATATCATCCGATACGGAGGAACCTGATCAAAATGTGGCAACCAACTTCAGCAAAGCCAACAGAAAAATGCATGGCGTTTCAAAGTGCCGGAGTAAAAGGAAAGCACCTTTTGGTATTTCACGTAATTTTGCGTTGTTTTAAAAAATGGTTAATGGGTGTCGGGCTGTCAGAAGCTAAATGAACCGACAGTGACATCCCTACTCAGAAGCTAAAGAGCGGACTCAGAGCCGTCAGCGGGATCACTTTAGTTGCTATCTGCTATTTTAGGCTTTAATCGTCAGACGTGTCTTTCTACATGTTTCTCATCATTACCACTAAATATAATATCACTTGAATGTATTGATACGAATAATGAAAAAGTGATTTCATGTATCACGGAAATGTAACTATTACAATGTCTGGGTTTCTAGATACCGATGAATTATGAAGTCATTTTAAATTGACTTCACGCTGAATACTGATTAAAGTGTTTATCAGTGGTAAACTTACTTGATTACCTCATTTTTGATTCATACATTTTCATAATTTCATTAAAAAAACACTTTTGTTTCAAACAAAATTGAAGTTATGTCTAAAATAATACCTCTGATATCAACTCTCATATATTTCTTGATATTATTTTGTATTTGTTGGGTGTGGAGTATTCACAATATTGTCCATTGCCCCTTCATGGGGTGCAGTGACCCCCTAGAAAGAAAGTACCACTGTGCCCCTATGACCCCCCTCATTCACTCCTCCAGGTGTACTTAGGTCAGTGGGTTTATTAACCCACGTCCACTTCACTGGTCACAGAAATACTTCTACCAAGGAACATCATTCCACAAAGTCTTTTCCCATCCCTAACACAACATGTGGAGTCCTCTGCCACCCTCCTGCACTTAAATTGATCATGCCGGTTTCGCCAAATGAAATGAGTTATTGACGCGATCATGATGCTGATCGGCCAGTACTGGCAGGGTGAACATTTCCTAAACCATCCATCCATCCATCCATCCATCCATCCATCCATCCATCCATCCTCATCCGCTTATCCGGGGTCGGGTCGCGGTGGCAGCAGGCCTAGCAGGCCGACCCAGGCTTCCCTCTCACCCGCTACACGTTCCAGCTCGTTCTGGGGGATCCCGAGGCGTTCCCAGGCCAGCTGGGAGATATAATCCCTCCAGCGTGTCCTGGGTCTTCCCCGGGGCCTCCTACCAGTTGGGCGTGCCTGGAAAACCTCTAACGGGAGGCGTCCAGGAGGCATCCTGATCAGATGCCCGAACCACCTCAGCTGACTCCTTTCGATACGAAGGAGTAGCGCCTCAACTCCAAGTTCCCTCCGGATGTCCGAGCTCCTTACCCTATCTCTAAGGCTGAGCCCGGCCACCCTACGGAGAAAACTCATTTCGGCCGCTTGTATCCGAGACCTCGTTCTTTCGGTCATGACCCAGAGTTCGTGACCATAGGTGAGGGTCGGAACGTAGACCGCCCGGTAAATTGAGAGCTTTGCCTTCTGGCTCAGCTCCCTCTTCACCAAGACGGTCCGGTGCAGCGCCTGTTTTACTGCTGCAGCCGCATCGATCCGTCGGTCGATCTCCCGCTCCATCTTACCCTCACTCGTGAACAAGACCCCGAGATACTTGAACTCCTTCGCTTGCGGTAGGCACTGCGTCCCCCACCCGGAGGGAGCAATCCACCGGTTTCCGGCAGAGATTTCCTAAATCAATCATGCAAAAACATTTCAAATAATTCACAATGTGCAGATATCATTTCCACCTCCCACAGTGCCTCAGAAGCTTTAAAAAAGAAACCAGACAGATCTCCTGCCTGCTCGGCTCATTTTGAATCGACATGGATGATTGCCCGACTTGACGTCTAAATACAGATGCAGAGATTCAGGCCAGCAGGGCGCCTATTCTTCTCATAGATAATAACAAAGTGCATATTAATATTCTTGTCCCAAACGCTCAGCACATGTTACATGGAAACTGGGCCATTGAGGGAAGCAAAAACACACGCAACAATAGCCGTGATGTTTGTTGTTGTAAATTGTTGCTATGACTTTGCAGAACCAAGGACAAAATCTATTGTGTAATTTAGTGTGCATTAAAGGGGCGTCAAGTGATCCATCCAACTCCTATCCTACTTATCTGTGATTGGAAGAAACTACAACAATAGTGTAACGTCTCCGGTATCTTCTGTCTTCTAATTGATCTACAAAGAATTATAATTGTCAACAATTAAAAGCCATTTTCATTACGCGCACGTAAATTGGCTAATCACAGCAAGTATTCAACGGAAAGCTCTAGTAGTACAGCTCAATGCAAATACTGCTGTGTTTTTATTTCGACAACGCTGTCATGGCAGTAAAATGATACTTACTGCCTCTTTTAAAGTTTGGGCAAATAAACATTTTTTGTTGTATGTCCATCCTCAGACCGATCTTTGTGCTTTGCTCTATCTTAAAGGCATTTCTGCTGGCTGAGCTGTGGTTTGTCTGGCTGAACACCAGAAACTCCACACTGACATTAGACCCCTGCCAAACCTGGCAGGACCAAACCAGCCGCGACTCGAGAGCTGGCTAATGAGGCTTGGAGCACACTGGCCACTGACTCACACTGGCATATTGATGACCGGTGCAGTAAATGACTGTAAAGAATGTTTTGTGGAAGAACATACTGTGTAATAATCAACTATAAGATGTATAACTCGAACAAAATAAGAAGCTGGGAAGAAAAGACACATTGTAAATTGCTTGGTATTGATTCTGCATCATTGGTATTCTGTTGAAGTTGATCTTTCTGTCTCCAAAAGGTGAATCCAGGTTTGGTCTGTTTTATTTAACTCTTGAGTATGATTATCCTCTTCAAGCCACTGAGTTTTAGTATTGGGTCTGTATTTCCACAATTGTTCTTTTGTTTTTTTATTTTTGATCTACATTTACTCACAATCTTCAAATTATTATGGGATACTTTCATAATTCATTTCTTAATCATACAAACTTTATAATCCTTGAAGTGAAATCCCTTCTGCATTTTCTTAGAGGAGAACTAGTGATTTACTATTAAAATCTTTAATTAAGTTGGGAGTCTCACAAGAGACAGATAGCAAATCCACATCTTGACATTTATTCTCTGGTATAAGTCAAACTCCAAAAGTCACTGATTCACAAATTTCACCTTCCTCTTTCATTAGACCCTTCCTGTCTGGTAAATACCCATCTCTCTGAAACCTCACACCTCCAGTTTGTAATGCAGGCTTTCTGTCAAATAACTTAGGTCCTCAATTTCAAGTCAAAGCCAAGATAACTGACTGAGTAGTACTTCTCGTACTAGACCTAACTTCATGTGTACAATTGATGGAATGCCCCTTTATAGAAGCGTTAACTATAAAGACTCTATATGGTTGTCTCTAGACTATAACTGTTGTCTAATGCATAACCTGTCAGACGGGTCAAACTGAAAGAATGCAAAGAATGTGTTGAATTCCCACACACTGTCAGCACAATTTCTTTTTTAAATGCAACATACTTCAATCACAGACCTACGTCAGGCAACAAAGTCAAAATATGAAACCATTTCTTACTGCCAATCATTAGAAACATAGCTAAAATGACACAAAAAATATTTTTTACAACCCATATAATACAATTGACAAATGGCATTAGTCAAAAACTATATTGGCAATGTAAAATAAGTCATTTTTTATCATCAAGAGAAGTTCAAACCAGGGAGCGGGGCATAAGGAGAGCTTAAGAAATACTCAGTTTTATAACTATGGCAATTAAAGGTACAGTGTGTAGGATTTGGTGGTATCTAGCAGTGTGGTTGCAGATTGCAACCAACTGAATACCCCTCCGGTCACTTCTTCCATTCCAAGACTGCGGTAACGGGAGCCACCGAGTGCAAAACCGTGGTAATGCCCATCACCTCGCTCAGAGGCCATTCTTACCATAATAACTCTACTTTTAGAGCAACAGAAGTCAGAAGAACAGCTAGCGGTTCCCCAGTTTTGCAATCTGCGGCTCATGTTACCGCACTCTGAAAACTACCGTGGCCTTCAGGTAACGCAAAAGGCTCTCGCTAGAGCCAGTCTTTGCTTGTCCCTTCTGGGCTGCTGTAGAAACATTGTGGCGCAATACGACTGTATCTGTGAAGAGGACACGCTCCCTATGTAGAAGTGAAGGGCTCATTCCAAGCTAACGAAAACACAATACTTCTTAGACTCTTGATTTCACACCAATGAAAACATTGTTATGAATACTATATTCCATTTCTGCACTGGCCCTTTAAGAAGGGAACCGTCTTTAACTAGATTGATTACACATGGTCTCTTTGGGTTGAGCCAGCAGGTGAAGTAGAAGAGGGACATGTTGCTACATGCCTGCAATATTTTCAGTGACAATTTCTAATAAACATGCTATTACGTCATGTTGGAATGAGAGCAGAACAGGGCTTCTCAGATCTCCAACAATACCAGAGACATTTACTGCCCCTATGGAAGGAGATGGCTGGTGATGTGCTGGTTGTTGTTGTTGTTTTTCTCATTTGGTCGCAGACCTGAACGAATGATGTGAACGAATGTGTAGCTTCTTTATTGGAAAACTTAATGGTGTCTGTATTTCATGTAGTACAGGTGGAGGTATATAGTGCCTCCCTGAAGCAAGCCCCCAACTGCGGTGCACAAAATAGCTTTCAAGTGTTTCCAGTAATTGTTCTGGATTCACACAGAAATGAAAACATTTGTAAGAGGAAAGCTTTGTCGCTTGAAAGGCACCTGCTGTCTTCTTTTCACATCCGGAGTTTCTTGAGATCCTGAATACAAAAAAAACTAGCAAAGGATCCATCAGTCTTGTCTTTGAGACCAACAGTATACAAATCGCCCCTGGAAGGTTTTTAGTCTTCAGGAACTCGTGCCTTTTTTTCCTGGCCCCATCCACACACAGCGAGGCACAAGATAATGAGTCAGTCCTTTTACTTTCTGGCACTTATCGTCCCGGAGAAGTGCTGCCTCAAAAGACTACTCTGCAAGAAATACCACTGAGCTCACATGAAAGATATTTGAAAGTTATTTCATGTGAGCTTTAAGTGAAAAGCAGTTTCTACACAATGAGTTGGTCGTGCAAAACAAGGGAGAAATGCATGAATAATTATCATAAAGGAAATCCAGCATTTCCCTTCTTGTGTCATTGCAGAGACCTTTCAAAAAGATAAATTATGTTGGTAAGTAATAAGTGCAATTTTTAAACTGAGTAACGCTATATGTCCAGTTTCTCTGGTTTGTGATCTCTTGCTGTATAAATTGCAAAAAAAAAAAAAAAAAAATTCCCTTTCAAGTGTCATGTGTGACTTCCTGTCCACAAAAAATCATTTCTAGCTTCACCGATAACCAACACATAGCGCCATTATTCATCTTGGACGAATCGAATAAATCTACAGTTATCTACCAAACCAGTCACTGTGATTTATTTAATGTTCCTTTGTTCATTCTATTTTCTGTTAAGGGTTAAATACACTTTCTTTGGTATGTTTTTCCAACTTGTTTTTCATTTTTATCAGTAAATTCAGTCACTTTTTTTATTTGATATCTTTGGACTTAAACTTTAAAATCAAAACTTTATTTATATATAACTTCTTAAAAGAGACTGTAATATATAGTGATGTAGCAAGAAATAAGAATATATATTCAAAAGAATATAAAACATACACAAACTATATAAAAAACAAACTATAAACTTTACTATTTACAGACAGCTTGACTTCATTGATATTGTATGTTGTTCATTGTTGCTTGTTATAAAGGCCTATTGTTATATACGTATCTAAAAATGTAAGAAATACTAAATACTAGATCCAGATACGTAACAGAATCAAATCACTTCATTAGTCCATGGCCTCATTTTTTCGTGTGTTTTTGAGATATCTTTGTAACAATAAAATATAATCAAACCAAATAAAATCATGGTTGGATTTAAAAACAGTAAATTTAGGCTCAATATCTCTATAAACAGCATCACAGATCTAGTCCAATACATTACATGTTTCTGCTGTTATTATAATTTGAAGGTCTGACATGTGACTTCAGCTAGGCTATTTAGCTATTATAATATTTTTCTTTAATTCAACAGCCATTTCCAAATATGATTCAAACATCCATCTATTTCAAAATTCATCTGAGATGACACAAACAATTGTTAGGTGATTTAGAGCAAACACAAGTCAGCTGGTACCTCCAGCCAATCTCACATTTAGAAATGTATATACTCACACTAATTATGTTCTCAATAAGATCCTATTCTGATTAAAAAAATCGGAATATGATGGATTTGATATAAAGGAATTAAAACACTGTATCTTGTGAATTTGGGAGGTTGGCAAAAGTACATCCATGGAGTCACAAGGATCAATATAACAGTCCACTAACAAACACTATTTGAATGTCAAGCTGTATAAAATTAGACTCTGTGTATGAAAAAAATGACCTTTCCTTAAAAGAATAAGACCTGAGGGCTTAGTTTTACATTTAGAGTATCAAAGTAGTTATTCATTCAAGTGTTTGACTTGTAAATAATGAAAAGTCAGAAAGCATTTACATTCTCATAACACTCAGGGCTTAATTGTCTGAAATCCATCAGCTCGAAATGTAAACAAACCCAGCTTTAGCACTTGACAACAAAGTTCAGTTACAGATGAAACGATTTAAAACAAACTGCTGTGACTTTAATTGAAAAATTGAAAAATAAAACAAATAAACTTATAATATATATATATATATATATATATGTATAACTCATAATCAATTTAATGATTCATCAGGAATCCACCATTTGACAAATAAAGCACACACACACACACACTTACAAAATGTTTCAACCAACAAAATATAATTTGTACATTTTCCAGCCCTTTAACACATATGGTCCACCCACACAAGTGTTTTCGCTTAATTAGACCTCTATCCAGGACGATATGAGCCGGTACAGCTTGTTTTGGACAGATTCATTCTCCTCTTGTGGGACAAGTTATACTTTTATCAATCCTAAAAATACATGATTCACATAACTCAATCATGTAATTGTCTACGCCAGTAGTAGGCCTGGGGAGAGGTTATGTGTTCGGTCGCCTGTGTGACTCTGTGACAGAGTGAGTGTGCACCTCTGTGTCTGTCCACGGCTAATCTCGCATTCTGCGGCAGCAAACTGCAGAATATTTTGGTTGCCTACTTATGGCTGCTTGCTCAAGGACCTCTCGTGGGTTGCAGTGACTTACACTTTCTTTATAACACCTTTTATTTCCTGTTTTATGCTGCCAATGACTTCTCACTACTCTTAACCAGGGCTCCTTGCGCTAAGGCCCGCAAGTGATAACACAGCTGAGTGCATCGCCGACCCCCAGCCGCTAATCTGCCCAGAGACACAGTCGGGTGGAACGAGTTGGCAATGTATTGCTTTGGACGGCGTGTTTGGCTAACAGCTAACGGCAGTACGAGTACAAACACTGCTGTACCTCGGCGGCACTTTGCTGCTGCTCGACAGGCCGACAGCTTGATGAGATTAACTTTGTGTTTTGGCACGATCGTACGAAGTTTATTATGCAACGACTTTGCTTTGTATAACGTGATGTCGCGGCTTGTTTTTGAATTTGCATAAAGTCAGTTTGACGATGCTTTACAGAAGCGGTTGTATTGATTCAATCACACAGCTCTTGCAGACACACACCTGGTGGGGATCTGCACTCTGCTGAGTGCACCTTTCTAGTAAATATTATTTTCTGAAAGCTCCAATATGTCCAATTAAGCACGTAATATGTTAGCCAACATGACATGAATGCAGCATTATGCTGGGTTCACGTCACATGGGATGGATGGCAGAGATGGGAAAGTTTCTCATATTTACAACTTTGGAAGTTCAAGTCATCTTAAAATTACATAGGCAGGGTAGCGTATGATACACTAAATATGGGTTTTAGCTACCTCAAATGACGGACTTTGGGTGGTGTGAGAAATTAACGTAAGTTTGGTTTTCAGGCAGATATATCAGAGCTTTCAGAAAAAAATTATGTTGATGTGAATAATACTAACAAGTCGGAAACTGGTAATTACAATAACTGATATGACATGAATGCCTTGCCCAACTTTAATCTGAGCAGAGGTCTAATCAGCCAGAGTGATTTAAAAAAAAAAAAAGTCTTAAATAGTGATAGATATTATTCACAAAAGATACTGGATCACAGATATATAGTCTCTATTTTTAGATACAGAATACTGAACTTCATATACCTTTTTCCGGAGAAGATTAAGTTTTGGAACAGAACGCAGCTTTAAAGCTAATGGTTCAGTAACTTTTCTTGAACATCACATTTAAGTACTGTTTATCAGGGTTTAATACAGGACATCCTGCCAAGCTTCTCCCATTCCTCATACCTTCTCAGAAACAAGGTTCTGCCGTGTTTGGAAATCCTGACGTTTAGTTACCTTGAGCCGTCACCGTGACATTTCCTTGGCTTGGCGCCTGTTGAATTGGCAGAGGCTGTTCATTGTTGTCCCAGTGTAAATCCCAGATAATGGAAAATGAGCATTTCCCAGTGTGCTTAGCAATGCTCTCGTCTCTGTAATATGTTTGAGAAAGCAGGGACGGCAGGTGGCGGGTGACATTGAGGCTTGATGATTGAACATTTTATCAACTGCGCTGTTGCTGGTTCTTCTTTAATTTTAACATCCCACCAGCACCACGGCCTTTTGTAGTCCATAATACCCTCTTGGTGACCTGCCATTACTGACTTTAAATTAAACAACACTCCACAGTTGCTTTCTTTCATGGATTTATCATTTTTTCTTACATTTTCAGATGAACAAATATCTGTTTTGTCGCTGTTGCTGACTGATAAAACACAGTAATAGGTTTTAATCTTGTTTTTCTAAACATATAGGGTTTGTGAAGAATCTTCTGGTGTGTTTAATAAAGAGATGAAGTTAGCAAGGATAGTATTAGCCATGGCAGGAAAAAAAGCATAATTTACACAAACTCTATCAGCTACCCCCCCCCTCCCCTCAAAAAAAAGAAACATCTCCGCCACTCTAAACTAAAATTAGAACACAAACATCACCCTTTTTTAAAGTCGGACAGAGATTAGGCAAATGTTTGCAGCCCACCTCCCCCACACTTCTACCTTTGCCAGCGGAATGCATCACATTTGTGTCCCACATTATATAAACCCACCTTTTAATATTCACAAGGAATCCTCTCAGTAGCTGCTTGGAAATAACTTTATTTAGACTCCAACTGCTGTATAATTCTAAATCTGAAAATGTAATTAACACAGGGGCCAGTCCCATTATTTCTTGGCAGTCGAGGAGTATTTCTCCAAAATGAGAAGATTGGCTGATATGAGGATATATATATATATATTTTAGCTGAAGTATTTACTGCATACACCTGTAATTGTGGCTGTGGGGGATGGGATTCCTGTTGCAATCTGTGGTGGATGATTCATCTTCCTTTGTGAAGGGTCACGCGGCTGTCACTGAAGAGGAAATTATTATTGAGTTACCAGGAAATGTTATTGTGCCTTAATTTAATGGCGTAATGCTGCTGAGCAGCGGGGAAGATGAGAACCAGAGAAGCATACGGTATTTTGGTGGGCGGACTGTATTTCAGTTTACAGCAATCGTTTTAACCAAGAACAAATTATTCATCTTTTTTTTTTTTTTTTACCTTCTTAAATCCCAAAACTTCCACTGCCACGAAGAAAAATGTCCCATCCCACTAAATGAACTGTACTAAAAAAAGGTATAATTTGTTATGGAGTATAATATTATTAAGTATATTTTCTTTAGTGTTTAATCACCAGAAACTAAGGATTGTTGTGTTTTGTTGACGTGTTTCCAAAGCCTGCAAACGATTATAGCAGAAACTACCAAAAGCAGCCGAAACTCATCTCCCCAACATGACACTCTTAACAGGAGTTCTCCTACACGCTTGGCACACGGATGAAGTTTCAGTTGGTTGCAACCTGAACCCTCACTGCTAGATGGCGCCAGATCCGACATGTAGACCTTTAATTGAAATGATGGCGTTGGGTGTTTACGGCTCTCAAGAGAGACATAAAAGATGAAATAAAAGATAAATACTGTCTCCTAAACAATAGAGAGGGGGGGGGGGGCTTCGGTCAGAGAAAGTTGGACTCAACCTTGTATCTCTTATTTCTCTCATATTTTTGGAGTAAGGTGATCACAGACTGGACAGTTTGTTAAATGTGTGCTGCTACTAAGGTCATTTTTTTTTTTACCAGTGCTGGAGAAGTTTACTCTTGAAACAGGGATCAGTACTGTGGGTGTGCTTCCCAATAATGATTCCAAAATAAGACAACAAATCAAGGCACTAACTGATTAATTGCACAGAGACATAGCATACCACATTTATAGCAGCTGGGGCACAGTCAGCACACACATAATGCAAGTCCTTCTTCCACTCCCCCTACAGATTGAATATGCTTGAAGCCAAATGTCAAATTAAATATAAATAAATGACCATTTATTTGAGCCAAAAACAACAGCAAAACTTAGAAATACATAAGCAATCATATAACATTACATTTCCATGCAGTTTGAACTGAATTACATGACTTTTAAACTTTTTTGCTTCTTTGCTTTAACAAGGAGGAGATGGCCTTCCTCTTCTTCTGTTTTTAATGGCAGTTGGCAACAGAAATGTTTTACCGCCAACTACTGGTCTTCACTTACTAAATTAAATAATAACTCATTTCCAACTCTCGACTGCTGCTGCACAACTTTTCCAGAAACTCCCACAGGAGTGGGATTTCTAATTAGATGGTAGCATTTGTCTTTGTGTTACCCCATTGTTTAAAAAATGGTCTGTTCAGCCAGTATATATGTTCCCCTTTGTGGGAGGTCGAGTCTGTTCAGTTTTATTCAGTGTATAAGTTAACATAGCCTGAGTTTAGTTGACCTCATTTATTGGCACATAACTTTGTTACATCATTGTTTGCTTCATTTTCGGGTGAATAAAAATCCTCTTTCTGAAAATCCCCCTGTGTCTCCTCATGCCTGCCAGCTTGGTCCCTCACAGAGATAATAATCTTATCGCAACAACAAAATCATTTTCTCATGATAATGGATTCATTATCTTGTAAACACAATATAGTTCCTGTCTGGCTTTCAAATTAACAGAATAATTATCTAATCACCTCAAGAAACGGTATTTTGTTGTCTGCAGTGGAATCAGTTATTAAAACAGTGTTAAATGGGAAAATACCATTTGCACAACAGCATGCACTCCTGGCTAGTGTAGCACTCGAATTTGGCTGAAAATATCAAATCATTTATTGACCCTTGATTGGGGTCTAACACAGGCAGAAATAGTATTGTTTTTCTTCCGTTAGAGACAACATTCAAATAAGTCTTCCTTATTTAAAACGGACTCAATGAAAAAAAAAAGAGGATTTGTGTCCGTCATAAGTATTATGTGAATAATTTTAAACTTCTATTCATTAAAAATGAATAGTATCGACATGAGTTGTTTTTTTGTTTTTTTTATAATTTGAAATTATTTAAATTAATAAAACAATTGAGAATGGGTTTCATGTTTCACTGGCTGGAACCATTCAGTGGTACGCGTGAGCGTGACGTCACACCACGACTTTTCAATGGACGAGCACACCGGAGTCTGTCTATCTTCCTCAAATGTTGTAAGAGTTTTATTTAATTTTGAAGCCATTTAAACTATCCATGGCTGATAGTTATATAAATATGAAATGTAAGCTACAGAAAATGTACATGATGCAAACATACCCCCAGTCTGCAGAAACTACCAAAAGCAGCCAAAACTCATGGCCCCCAGAGCTTATCTCCCCAACATGACACTCTTAACAGTTTGGGAATCCTGTTAAGAGTTGTCCTCAGAGGAAAATTAGCATTTACACAGATTTGGTTGGGAAGTTATTATTAAACTTTGGTTTTGAACCCGAACAATCTCGTTCACGTCTGTGGTTATTTTAAGACAGTCTGATACTGGTGGCGCAAAATGTAACCAACCTCATATTATTCCATATTGATTTGTATTGATGCATCAATTTTAACTACTTTTGTAGATTAATTATTAAAATGTATATTTTATTAGATGCAAACCAGTGACTATAGCAGTCAGATAAATGTTGGAGTGGTGGCATAAAGTAACATAAAATAGTACAAGAACCTCAAAAGTGTTCAGAACTTGAGTAAATGTACTTAGTTAATGGTTACTTTCCTGCAGTGATATGGTGTTATGGTATGGTGGTAATTGCCATTTTCCTTTTGTATGTTTGTTATGGAAAGTTGTCTTATTTGATGTTTGATACATGGTGATGTAAATATATATTACTATATTATATAGTTTTTATTACATTGAAATGGAATCACATATACCCAGAGCCCAATGTAACACCTTCACAATGTTTGGTTTTGTCCAATAGTCCAAACCCCCAAATTATAAAAAAAAAAAAACTCTCATAATTAAACAATTAAAAGGAAAAACTGCAACTCTATCCCATTCATGAAGCTGTGAAATGTTTTCACATGAAAAAAGACTAGCCAATTAATGCTCTGTGAATATCTAGCTGGTGGAGTAGAAGTAGAACGTGAGGAACCAACCCTTCTAACACTTGAGGTGGTGCAGACCAAGGAGTGATGGCCCTTCAATCTTAAGGTGCGTTCACACCAAACGCGACTATTTGTGGTTATTTCGCTTTTTCGCACTCGTCACGCTGCCGAAGAGGGGGCGTGGCTTATCTCCGTGGAAATAGTTCCTTTCTGCCATCCACCGTGGAAGAAATAACCACTAGTTCTGCTTTGTACATGTTGTGGAAGTCCCACAAACGTTGGAACATCAAACGCCCTCATGTCTGAGTTCATAACATTATCCGTAGTCGCACACAGCTTCTCCAGGAGCTGCGTCTGGAGGCCTGCCACTTCCAGCCTATCGACTTCTCCTCCATAGTTTCTGATCAGCAACGGCAGGACAGCGGTGATGACGGGCGGAGCTTCTCAACGCTGATTGGCGTTCGCAACTCAGCGTCATGCGAATTTTTCGCCCGAGTTTCAATGGACAAAGCCCACTTCGTACCCTTCAGTCATCTGCTGATTCCCCTGAACCTGTTTGTGGAAACTTTCACACACCTTTTGCTTCTGAAAAAACAGCAGCTGCAGTCCTTCCCCTGCTGATGAATATGTGTTCAGTAGTTCTCCTCTGCTGTAAAAGGTTGCGACAAAGACCAGCCTCTCCCTCCTCATTCATCTGACGGTCTCCCGCAACCTCCTCCCTGCCTCACCAAGCTCCTCTCACACAGTAGCTGATACCCCTGCAACTTCAAGCCTTCCTCCAACGCTGGTGTCCACCACCAGTTTCTAGAGCTGCTGCCACGACAGGCATCAATCATCCTCTTGCCAAATCTCTGGGAAGTAGAAAACAAGGGCCGACTGCAACTTCATGTCCTAAACCTTCTTCAATGTACAACAACATATGTGTCTCTGGTGCATCAAACCCTGAACAACTGCTCCCTCCCTCCTGTAATTATGTATCTCAAAGCCTCCCATGTGAAATGTTCAGATTTTATGGATCGGATCGCACTGTCCTGCCCCGTTCCCGCCGAATCCAGAGAATATCACATTTCTCTTGACTTAATGACATAAAATTATTTAAAATAAATTGCGAATTGGATTGTCAAAACTGTGAATTATTCTGGTGTACAGATGATGAAGATTTTGAAATGTTTTTTTGTTGTTGTTATTCTTCACCTCCAGGAGGCGCTACAGGAGCCTTGGTTCCAGGCATGGGTTTCGGGGACAAAGTAGAAGATAAGTGAGTTAAAGGGATGAGAAGTCTATTTTCTTTTTTTATCACACAAGCACACATACTCACACACACATATATGCTTATCGTTTTCATTCAGCAGTGCAGAAACTATGTCCTTTGCTATTAATTATTGCAGAGATAAGATGTCTCTGCCATTAATTAAAATGGCCGGATGGTGAATTTCAAATACTTGAGCGAGTTTCAACCCTCATAAATATGCTCAGCTCTCTGCTAACTTTTAAAAGTTAATAACTTTACCCTGACAATGGAAGTCGATTCAATTAGTTATTCATTACACATTACAAAGTTGTAATAGAGACTGGATTCAAATACAACATTGCAAAACAGATGACATTTTGAAAAAAGGCCAGATCTGCTGCATAAAATGAACATTTCAAATTTAAACCTGAAAATATTTGAAGCGTACCTTACTTTCAGCTTGACTAGGAATGTCAAAGTACAAAAAAGAATCTCATTACACGGAAGATAACTAAGCCAACAAAACCCATGTGCTTTCAAATGAAAAGGAAAACTTGTAAGTCCATGTCTAAGTGCTTTTCTTCTGGCCCAAGAATATGAATGCCAAAAAGCATCCATCATTGTTTATGCTTTGTTCAGTGGCACTGGGGTGGAAAGTCAGCACCAGTAAGTAACCATCCTATTCTATTTCTTAAGGCTATGAGCTTTTAGATGGACTCAAGTCTCTGAGGGTTGTTCACATTTCAGCCCCCTAGTTGACGAACCGCCTGGGTTGAAATGACAAAGAAATTGTGGAAAGTGCAAAGTTTGGCTGAACCGTGACAGGTCCCAATTCTGTATTTTTGTTTTTTTACTAGTATTCTGTTGTGTTTTGTCCTGCATAGACAGTACTGTACATCACAAACCTCAGGATGGAACAAAGCACCAACTGCACCTACATTGTTGGAAACAGTTCAATTGACCCTTCCTAAGTCCCGCCACTTTTCGCTCTGTGCTTAATAGCAGTTGAGAGAGCTTTGTACCCGACAAAACCTCGGAAACCTTTCACCTTTTACTGTTATAGTTAGATATGGTAGGTCTGTTCAAAGATAGCATTATATCGTCTCATCTTAAGTTAGCTTAAGTTAGTAAACCACTGGCTAACTAGCTAGCCAACGTATATCTACGTCATGAGGAGTTAGCCTAAAGTCAAATCACTGACACCAGCCAGGTTTGCTTCCGCCTACGGTGACCACATGTCCCGGTTTGTCCAGGACTGTCCCGGTTTCAAGCTGGATGTCCCAAATCCTTAAAAAAAACCTAAAATGTCCTTATTTTCGCCAAACTTAAAATAATAATAGACTTTTAGCGCTTACATAGACATTACTCATGTTCTGTTCCACTAATTATTAGCTGACACAATATAACAATACACATACTCATCTGAATTCAACACTGATTTGCTCGTATGTGTGTCAATCAATCAATGAGTCGTTGAGGCTGTTGCTACCACGCTTGCAGCTCTTGTTAGCGTACCAGTCGGTATGCTAACGGTTAGACGCCATGCCGAAGAGAAAGTCAGTCTTTTCTAAACAGCTCCAGGAGGCTCACTGCTTCCTTCGTAAGGTACCCGGCAATGAAATGCTGCGTTCTGCACACACTGCAAGATTACATTTTCGGATGCGCACGGTGGTAATGCCTATATATAAAAACAGCCAGATAGTAAGCACACATGTGCATGAAAAATCTGTACTTCATATCTGAAACACATCCGACTGAAAATGAACTTGTGCGTTCCTTCAAGTTCAATCGGACCAGAAAATGCTGATGTTAGCAATGAGGATATTATTATTATTATTATTATTATTATACATTCCTTTGTTTATGTTTCTGTAAGGTTAAGTGCTGCCACAAAGTTACTTTTGGTATTATATATTTTGATATAATTTTACACTACATCTCGGAGTAATAAGTTACCTGAGTAAAGGTTATCATCGTGACTATATTCTATACGGTCTGTTGTATTTAGTCGTAAAGTATTGGGAAAATGAAAACGTTCCACCTGATGATGGCACAAGAGGAAAAGTTGAAGGTTAATTAAAGTTATTAGAGTTCATCCTGAGGGGGGAATGAATGCCTGTATCAGACAATCAATCCACTAACTGTTGAGACATTTCACTGAGTGTTACAAAGTTACATAAAACAGACAATTTAAAATAATGATGTATAAGATGTACACACGATATCAAGCATGAAAACATAAAATCATTGAATGGCCAATCAATAAAAATCTGCTATATATATTTATATATTGTGTATAGTTCACTGGCATCTATTGTCCATTCCAATTGTCTTGCTTTAGAACAACTGAAATTATATAATATGTTGTTTATGAAATGGTAATCAGAATGTGTTTACAACACAGATGACAAAAGACTAATAATTAATCATGAGGAGTAAACAAGAGCTGGTTCCCTTCACACTCTGTTAGTTCTGGTGAAGGGCAAAGTTGACGGGGGGTGGGCAACATTAAAATTGATCGCAGGGCAGAAACTGATCGAGCCGGCCCCCTCCCACCTCCAGAGACACATTAACTCATACAGAGTATGGATCAGCTGTCATTGGTGAGATTTGTGGCCTTCTCTTTGTCCTTCTTGCAACCATAATCAGTGAAAGAATAACGGCAGAATATTTTTCATATAAACTGCCAGATAGCGACCAGCTTTAATCCATACCCGTCCTGATAAGTATTGACTTTCTTCTGCATCTCAGTTCATTATTTCGGAGTTGACCGATGAAGCTCATAAATTATCAGGATATGAAGAGATAAAAACCTGCTGTCTCAACGTCCACAACAGATAAAAATATGAGCACAAATTTGAATTTATTTATTTATAAGTGCATCTGCATTAACCGTCTCCAGTACCACTGTGTCAAATGGTGACCCAAACCATGACGTTACCCGAACATTAACGAAGAACTTATTTCAAACTTATCTTTCCCTCAACCTTACAAAGTAATTTCTGTGCATAAACTGATCATGCAGAGTGCAGAATTTTAACATAAAAAAAATTGGGTTCAGGTTAGGTTAGGACAGAATGTCGGAGCCAGATGGGTCGAACCTGTAACAACACATTCAGTATTTTTTTTCGGATTAATAAGATACTGTAGCATATAATATTGTATATTTTATAATGTAATAAAATATATATGAATTAGTTTGGTTCCCAGTAATTAGACAGTACTAGTAGTCTTGAAATACGTATTTGGCTCACCTTTAAAGATAAATATTGAATTAATAAATACATAAATGAATAAATAAATACCTGTTTTACACATCAAAACACCTGAGCCTTTGCAATAACTGTTTGCTGCTGAGAACTCAAAAGCGTTGATGATGATATCTCCTAATTTATTTATTCCAAACAAACTGTTGATGCTAATTCTGGAGTTGTGACACGCATCCTTTCCTGTTTACCAGAGCAGTTTCCCTCAGAAACACCTTGTATGATGAATTTCACCTGCAGACTTTATACCACATGCCACAGTCGGTATTAAAATTTCTCATTAAAAAAATATCAGGCATAAAGCTCAAGCTTTGATTCAGACTATATATTGTCATGAAATAAGTGAGATGTTAGGATTTGTTCACAAACTCTATGCTGCTTCAAAACATTCATTCCATTTTCCACGCTCAGATACAGATTAGTTTCTCTGTGATCTTCTACCAACCACTGTGAGCTCAATGGGGCTTTACCATGTCTGCCGCGCTTAAGAAGATATTGCAAACAGTGGGGGGAAAAAAAAAAGATTTTCCTTACAATGGCATGGAGTTTTTTATTTTTCAAAGCGGAGGAGGCACTCCAGGAGTGAAAACGCCAAAGATTACTCTCAAAGTGACTCGGTGCCCTTGTGCGGGAGCGAGTGAGTCGTATCTCCACTGCGAGTTCGTCGGGAGGAGATAAGGCGTCCTGAGCTTCCTACCACTGCGTCTCCGACAGGACCTCCCGGAGTCAAATCTCAATCAGCCCTGCCGGCTGAAATACCTGGGGAGAGAAAGAAAATCAATGCCTGGCCCGGCTCCCTGAACACCTTGGAGGTTTTTCATTTGATCCCTATCGCTTCTTATTAAGTTGAAAATATGTTTCAGAGACTTAATGTCACAGAGGCGTCGTCCCCTGGCGTCTCCTCGTTGAACGTCTGAAAGTGTTGTCACTTAGATCTGCTGAATTCAATTGGGGTTCGAAATGTCCTAAATTGTGTATTCACGGCATCTCTGCTTCGTCTCCTTTTTTTTTTTGCTCCATCAGTGGTCTTTAAAAATGCCAAATACTTTACAACACGTTGTTGATCCATGATGAAAAATGCGTCGGGCGTGACTGCGCCACCAGTCGGAATGACAGATAGACCCCTGCAGAGAAAAGCGAGTTGCTGCCTATCGGGAACACGCAAAAGTGGAATCCAGCTGTGACATGAAGATAAACTGCTGGTAAACACAGGTTTTGTATGTGTTTTCTGACTTCTATAGAATGCTAAGAGATTTTAAATGACAGGTGTTTTGAGTAAGCATGGGGTTTTCTGTGCTATATGTATGCACAGATAATGATTTTAACATTCAAACCCACCACACTACCATGTATTTAAATGCATTTTCTTTTTTTTTTAAAAGCACAAACACCTGGCAATTTGCAATTTAGATGTAGAACTAAAAATATCCTAGATTTGAATGTTACTCTGAAATGTAAAATGTGAAGAAAACTCAAAGGATATAAAACAAACAAACTTAAAGTGATAATGCAAAACATTAGTTTTTTTGTTTTTTTTACCTCATCTGACTGCTACCAATTAGTTTTTAATGTGCTGGAGGTGGACATAAATATCAAAGAAAGCTGACTTTTCAAAAAATAAATCTTTCTCTTGCCGAGAGTTAGATGAGAAGATCTCTACCACTCGTCTATGTCCGTTAAATTTGGAGTTAATTAACCTAGTATAGCATGAACACCTCTAGAAAGTACAAATTAACTAACAATTAAATTGTTAAATCTGTCTATCTCTATCACAGACTGAGTCCACTAAGGCTTCACAAACTCTTAACTTTTTGTTTAGTTTATTTGCACGATTAAAAAATAGACAAACATAATGGCGAAAAATAATACCACAGTGCAGGAAGAGGCAATAAAATCCACTCAGCTTATTGGAAGACGCCACCTAAATTATGTTAAGATTGTATAATATTATAGCGAACACAAAGTAATATACATTAGATATATTATTATGACAAAGTGATCGATACTCCTCACATACAGCTATCGTGCATCACCACCATTGTCTGATGTTTTCCATTTATGTATTTGTGCTGCAGAGAATAACATTATCGAAAACAAATTCCACCGACCTCGGTCGTGTGATAAATGAACTATCTAATCTAATCCAAACATAAAACAAGTCGTAGTTAGAGAGCAGAGACAACGGGCTGGCTAGCTGTTTACCAGCTGCTTCCACTGTTAAGATACGAGAATCGACTCAAACTTAACAGACATGTTAATCATGAAAGTGGTATTCATTTGTGTTTTTCCCAAAATGACATATTCCACTAAAATAGCTACAGAAATCTGACACTGAAAAGATGCTGCATTTAGGTCCCAATATCATAAATCTGTACATGTCTTAGCTTTGCAGGTTGTGTTGTTATTGTGGGACGTGTACTTGGATGGCACCGTTTTGGTTCTCCCTTAGTTAATGCATACTAAATCGAAAAATAATTCGTACTATAAGTCCAATCCCAACCCTAAAACAACTTTCTCGGAGTGTAAATGTGTCTTAATAATTCTATCACTCTGCATAAGTGGCTAGACACACATAAACTAGAGTGCCAGTGTGAAATCGGGGACTTTCTTAAGGACTCGAAATTGCCTAAATATGAGTTTAGTTTTCTTCCAGGTATTTTATGATCAATTCCCAGAATGTTCTAATCTGCTCCGACGGTGTAGATACATTTAGCTCTTTGCCACCGGTCAGGATCGTTCTCTGCGGAGCCAGAGGCGGTAACAGTCAAATCCACGTGTTGCAGGGAATGGTAATGTGGCATTTACTCAAATAACACCCCCCCACCCCCTCGAAAATCCACCACCACGCTTAATAAAAAAGACTTGCAAAAGCACACTTTAAAGTCAAGTAAAAAATGACTGACGAAAATCTTTAAATGACCGAATAAAGTCTTTTGTGAAGTGAGGGGAACAAAGCTGCCTGCTATTGCGTCTAATGTGTGTTTGGGGCTGGCTGTGTCCACACACACACACACACACACACACACAGAGAGAGAGCTGCATTAGACTCTATAGTGAAACTAATCCTGTTAGTGTCTGGAAATGTGTCTGCTCTTGCGAGCGCTGTAACCTTGATTTTGCTGAGACAGAGTTGCCCCGGTTACAAAGGCAGTGTTTTTTTGTTTTGTTTTTTTACTTTTTATTCTCTTTTTTTTTGTCCTTTTATTTTATCTACAAGTGGCATGTGGTTCTTGTCACTGGGCATCCTTATCAATGGCTGTCCAGAGCCACATTCCAGTTACCATCCATGGCCCCGGGAGCGAGTGCACTGGATGATTGCACACACACACACACACACACACATTTCATAAGCACACAAACACAAACTCAGCTTCCACGGTTTTATGCGTATGAGACGCTGAGGGGTTGAAATAAGGTGCTGGGATGATTTCTTGGTCGAAGGCTTTGTCCCGTTTCTCACCTCAACCCTTCTGTTCATTTCATTATCAACCACAGCTGCACAAGAGTGCAACAAAATCTGAGTCACGAGATAAATAACTCCACCAGGGAACACTCGAGACCTGTGCACATCGTCCGTCTCTGGAGAAAAAACTGTACGGTGGCTGAGAGTTTTTCACACTGCAACTAAATACACAAATCCTCAGTGAGTTAAGGACATGTCTTTACCACTTTGACAACATATACGTCGTTTTTCACTCAAAGGAAACACAACCTACATAAAGTATGCTGCAAGTCACGCAGAACAATGGAACTAAGAAACAACACAATCGCAGTTTCAGTAGAAACTGAGTCAAAGAATACTTCACCCTTCAACAAATATTTCTTTATCAGTTACTCACCACATGTGACCGTGAATTCTTGAAAAAAAGTTTTTCTTGCACGCCTCCACGGTAAACGAAGAATAAAAAAATGATGTATTGAAGTAAATGAGGGCCACGTATAACAGCAAATTATATAAAAACATCTGTACTCCTGCACTACGATCCAAGTCTTATTTATCCAGTATGGATACGTGGAAGTGTATGCTCACCCAACTTACCAAGCACATACTTTTTTGCCAAAATTTTACTATTTAAAACACTTCCTCCATAATAGTCTCATGTTTACACATTCGCCTGTGGCGGACTTAGGCCGGCTGAGGGGCAGAGGCAAAAAATATAAAAACGGCGACAGCATACAGACAGTACCTGAGAGGGCGCTTCATCACATTTTCTCCAGTAGTAGGGTATCTGGCACTTCATTATGTTTTCTCCTATGGAAGAGCATCCAAGAGGGCCCTTCATCATGTTTTCTCCACTGTAAGGGGATCCTAGAAGGCGCTTCATCATGTTTTCTCCACTGTAGGGGGATCCTAGAAGGCGCTTCATCATGTTTTCTCCACTTTAAGGGAATCCTAGAGGGCGCTTCATCATGTTTTCTCCACTGTAAGGGAATCCTAGAGGGCGCTTCATCATGTTTTCTCCACTAAGGGGATCCTAGAAGGCGCTTCATCATGTTTTCTCCACTGTAAGGGTATCCTAGAAGGCGCTTCATCATGTTTTCTCCACTATAAGAGGATCCTAGAGGGCGCTTCATCATGTTTTCTCCACTGTAAGGGGATCCTAGAGGGCGCTTCATCATGTTTTCTCCACTGTAAAGGGATCCTAGAGGGTGCTTCATCATGTTTTCTCCACTGTAAGGGGATCCTAGAGGGCGCTTCATCATGTTTTCTCCACTGTAAAGGGATCCTAGAGGGTGCTTCATCATGTTTTCTCCACTAAGGGGATCCTAGAGGGCGCTTCATCATGTTTTCTCCACTATAAGGGGATCCTAGAGGGTGCTTCATCATGTTTTCTCCACTAGAAGCAGACTTTTGCTGCGGCTTGCTCGACCATTAATCCATGCATGACACAGTTAAATTTTCCAAGGGGAATTTCTGAATGGTTTTAAAATTAAGATTAGAGACACCAGAAACAGTAAGTTGCAGCACTATGTGTATGATATCTGTGCATTAACTGGTTTGTGGTACTAGGAACCAGTGTGGTATTTGATGGAACGTTCCTAGATCAGGCTTTAGGTATTATTGACATTTCCACTTTAATATTACATTACCAATCCTTTTCCTTGAGCTGCTCATAAGATATAATGCCGTTCATGCTAAGTGTGGTGATGGGAGCTCCTTAGAAGACGAGGGAGAAAAGGATGTTTTGAGGTAGGAAAATCACTTCAGTATGCTAAACTCATACAGCATAATTTTATTTTATTTTTGTGTAGCCTCTTAAGTGTATAACTGCTTGACATGGACAGTCAAAGCGTGTGCAGCATGTCTATTCATATTTCAGCATGGATAAACTTGACATGTCACGGTCAGCTCTGTCACCTCTGGCACAGACCTCTTGATCCCGTTCACCCTCCAGTCCTCTGATTGACAGCTCCCGTCTGTGGTGAGGGAGACACGTAGAGGGTAATGTATGTAGAACACAACCTATATAGCCCACCAGTATACTCAGTGTTATTATGGTAATATACCATGCTGGATCACTTATGCCTCATTTTCCGAACAGTTTATACCACAGTCTTTTTTTATCCAACATGTCTTGTGGTTGCAATACAATTTAGCTCATTAACTTTCTTGCTGAGCTCTTGAGATGTAGACTGTGAGATATAGGCCCAACTCCAATTCATATAAATAGAGTAGCAAGCTTCAGGACAGACTTCCCTTTCTCCGGCAAGGAAAGTATCAGGATCAGAAATACTTTATAGATCACCAGAGGGAAATTGGGTTCCTTTACACTTGCTGCCAATCTAGAATAGAAATATATAACGGATACATTACAAGATTAAATCAATTAGAAATAAATATGTAAAAATACGTGCATTATACTACAACAATGAATATGAAAAATGAAATATATAAATGATAAATACTACAGTATATAATAGTGTAAATAATGCTGGAAAATGTGATCTATGATTAGGTGTGTAAAGATGCAAGACTAGTGTAAATAAATAATAATTTTAGTTTAAGTGTACAGTTTAAATAAATGCAGTGTCGCACAGTTAAATATATCATTAAATATGCTAATAACACATTTTTTTATACCATTTTCTAGACATGACAAGGGTAGATTTGGTCCTAAATACAATGTTTCCTTGTATC
Organism: Ophiodon elongatus; assembly: GCA_016806645.1. Classification (NCBI taxonomy): domain Eukaryota; kingdom Metazoa; phylum Chordata; class Actinopteri; order Perciformes; family Hexagrammidae; genus Ophiodon; species Ophiodon elongatus. Next base: position 547,606 of record JACSYO010002146.1, read on the forward strand.
CAAGTTTTTTTTACGTACGTCCGTCTGTCTTAGTTGGGGCAGTTTATGTTTGTACGAGTAGTCACACGGAACTATGTCATCACATGACAAACACTAACCGGGGTTGATCGTGGTCAGTGAGAGCAGCATCGACGTAGACTCACTGCTAGGAGGGTTTTATAACCTACTTCCACTCCCTGCAAATTGGTTTGGTATGCCACTTAATATAGCAGGATCCTCCATGTGAATGTGCCATGTGGTGTAGGGGCTGGATTGGAATTTGGCCATACTGTAGTTTCACACCTCCAGACCAGAAAAAAGTGTTTGACCATCTGACAAAAACTTCCTGGGCATAATCACAAAATATAAAGCTAGAAAACAGTAAAAACAAAAGAAAATAATTTGCAGGAAAGAGCCCTTTCAAATTTGGTTAATGTTCAAGGTTCAGCATCAGTTGAGTCAATTAGAAAAAGTTTTTAAATATGACATTATGGCAATTTGATATTTAAGCAACTACAACTTCTGATTTAAATAACTTAGTGCAGTTTTGCAAAATAATAGAGGTATTAAGGTCCTAATTTCACAAATATGATTAAATTTTGAAGCAGTATTTAATTGATAGATTTTAGTACAGACCATCAAATCAACATCAATCCAGTGATAAAATAACAATCCCACTAAAAGTTATTGAAGAAAATAAATGAATAAAGTGTAGTAAATTAACTTGCCGGTATCTATCATGGTAAAAGATCTTGCGTCGTTATGAGCTCATTGCATTAATTTTCCCTTTACATTATTCAAGAAGTTATTTTAAATCAAGGAAATCGGTCGTAAAATCCAATAAATATTCTATCAGTTTTTAATGGGGAATGACGAAGAAATGATTCGCGTTCAAATCATCAGACTGGCTGATAAAGTTTGAGCACTTCTTTCATCCCCATTATAGATACGACTGAATCAAACTATTCTTTTTTTCCCCTCTTTGATTAAAGAGCAGATTTGACAGTTGCATTAATGAAGAACAATGATCTTGTTCTGTGAGAAACCTTTCGTTAAATGCCGTGCTCTCTTTAGATCCTGATAAGAGATGGGAGACTTTTACGTGCAGATGTGGAGGAGAATAACATTTTATTATAACCCTCGAAGAACATGTTCTACCCGTCCTGTGACGACCGGCCTATGGGAGCTGTGAAACACGTTTTAACGTATAATCGCGAGTGAGGCTGAGCAATGAAACAAAGGTCCCGTGCAGTTTGTGCTGCATATCCTCGATAGAGGTTACATAACAGGAAGTGAGCCTGCTGCTTCTGCTTGTCCTCTGGCTGTATGAAATGACCTTTACGTGACACCCTTGTAGGAAACACGGGATCCTGAAAGATCACCTGGATGCTGACCAGCAGTATTTCCAAGCACCCTGTCACCCTGATGTCAAGGAGGTTTTAATGAGAGTGAACTCCTTGTACCTGCCAGCAGCCTTCACTTCCAGCTGTACTGTGGCTCTGACAAAAGTAAGGTCGAGAGATAGTGGATAATGGGTTTAAAAATTAGAATTTTCCATTGTCCAGAATGTCATCCAGACTACTCGTGAGAGGCTACCTGTTTCTGAAATGATCAGAACAAAACTGCAGTGTAAATCTGTAGAAAAGTCACGTGTCAAATGTCACAGAGATGCAGCTGCTCAGGTGTTCATTTCCAGCAGTGGAAGAGCAGCAAGCGATATTTAGGGTATTATAACTCAAACATGCCATCCATAACTAGGCACCGACACAGGGCATTTAAAGAGTTTTGGTGGAGCTCCTCCAAATCTGACAATCATTTGCGTAGAGTTGAGGTTGAGTCATGATTATGCAAATTCTGATACGGCGAATGGTCAGTCAACTCGCCGGCACATACGTCAACATTTTTTATTTTTTTTGCCTTTACAAAAACATAAAAGCAAAAATGAAAGGCATATGTTTAAGACAGTGTTTTAATCTAACGTAACCGTGGGCAATAGCTCACAATAGGTGGAGCTTCTTTTTCTCCTTCACTTACATTTGTGGACCTAACGGACTCCCCTTTGCACACATTTGATCCAGCGCCTTTCAAGAGAACCTTTTCTAACTCATGGAACTACACAGTAGCTTAATTTGCAATATGTGAATTTATTAAATCTGACAATTTCAGCTGGGAAAAAACAATGAAAAGCTTGACTTTTTGTTTTTGTATTCCACTGCTGTCGTGTAAACTGTATTATGTGCAGTGCCACAACAAATATTTTGACAGATGTCTAGACAGTAACTAATGGGAGAGGGGCTACGCGAACGTTCTACAGGTCAATAAAATCAAATAATCACACCAAACTGCTCTTAAAGAAGCGTCAATGCCTCACTTAAGTGCTATGAATTACATTTTGACTTCAATAAGTAAGGTAGGCCGTGAAGGCCATTGAGTGGGTAGGTTTGCCTCCACAACAGCGCAGATTCCCTCAAGAGTTAAGAGAGATTTTTTAGTCATATCCTTTGCCGGTGCGTTGGGACAAACCTTGAATTCGTCCTTTCTCTCTTTAATAAAATCACATGCTCTGCCACTGAGATCGAGTTAGTGCTGATGAAGAGCGCTGAACCTACGTCTGTTCACGATATCAGTAAAGTGCACGCGGCATTATCACAATCCCAGCGCCTGTTTCCAGGGGATACCAAATTGAAATCAAGTGAAGCAGACAAGGGGGGGATGTTTGATCCGTCGTCTACCCTCAACCTTTCCACACCTTATCTTTCTATCCCAGCGTGGAATTGTCAGAGAAAAGCAGTGCAGGTGGAAACAAACACTCGTGACGGCCAGAAGGGGTCAAGGATCGGTATGAAAACGGATTTCATTCCTGCAGAGATTAGAGGGAGACATTTGCATTTGTTCTGACGATGAAGAGGCACCTTTTTCTTTTCAGTGTCACGGCGTAGAGGTCCTCGAAAGTGATGGTTCTCATCGTGAGGAATATTGGACTGTAGAGACCTACAGCAGCAGTGCTTCTGCATCATGCTACCTGAAAACACTGAAAAAAATGGAAATAACTATATAGAGTCACGCCCCTTTCTGAAAACTGATGTTCCATAGTCAATGGCAAAAGCCCAATATATTTTGGATCCCATTTGAATTGTGCCATGAATTATACGTTTGTCAACAATAAAACATTTTGCATTTCAAGAAAGTTGCAGTTTGTCATTAATTTTTGTGTCACCAACACGACCGTCGCCATGGCTAGCTAGTTAACTTAGCTATGTTCCATGCACAAATTCAACATTTTCTTACCCGATGTGTTTTATCCAGCAAAATCCTTCGCATTTGGTTGGACCGCTAAAGTGGACCAGATTAGATCTTGAAATTGGCCGGTACTAGCGTACATGAGCACAATTCATATTTTGTATCACAAAAGATGATTACATCTTGATAGAAAAATACAAAGAATTTTAGTTTTAGTTTTTGTGTATATTGTTAAATAGGTGCATAATACGACTGGGAATGTGATCTAAAATGGTTCAAAGGGCCTTTTTCATTTCATCTTGACGTTAACATCTCTGGGGATCGACGAGCTTTTGGAGGAAGTCTCAAGTGGCCATTTGAGGAACTGCAGTTGTTAGCACTTCTGCGTTGACTTCATTTGCCTCTATGGTTGCCACTTGTTTTCGACAACTTGTCACTATTGCTACTGATTTAAATAGATGACAATCAGGATATATATGCAAGTATAAATTATATAACCAGAAATCAGAAAAGAAACTCAAAACACCCTCATGATTGAGAAGAAAGCCTCTTTATTTATCTCTTCAAATAACTAAAAAGGCTTTACAGCGTCGCCTCCTTCTGCGTGTCCAAGTGATTGATGCTTGCCCATTCCTCTCCACCATCATTTCTTTTGCATGTGCTTGCTTCAGATGAATCTCACTTTGGGCAGTGGTGAATTCTGATGAATGGTGGAGGTAATGGCGGCTGACAGCCCGAGTGGCCCTCGCGCCGAGATGAGTCAGGGAACCCGCCAGTCTCTTCCCAAATGATGACATTTGATTTTGGCTGGCGCTTTTTCTTGCAGTATGGCAGGTGCAGAGGCGACAATCAATAGCTCCCTCTTGTTCTCACATCCCCCCCCCCCGCTCCTTCACTGTCCCCTCACCCCTTCTTTTCTTTCCTCCCTCTGCATTTTCTCTCAGAGACTATTGAGCTCTCTTTTCTCATTCTTTTGTGTCTCACCTCTCCTTCCTCCTTGCCATCACCCTCGCTCTATCATCTTTGACTCTCAGCGGCACATATCTGTGGATAACTAATGATAATGGACTTTGCTCCCCGATGTGGGAATTCTGCAATCAGCCAGTCTGCGTGACATATGCGTTGATGGTCTTAATTTTCTCAGACTTGAATGCCCCTGAAGATCATCAACAGTGAGGTGACAGAGCACACAAATAAACACTGCCAGCGAAGAAAGAGTGATTCATTCCGCCAGAAATACGATGATGTCCTGGTGATCTAGTCGGCTACGGGAAAAACAGCAGCTGACTGGATCACAGTACGTCTCCCGTCTTTTTCTCTCTCCTGTCTTTGCTGATTTTCCCCAGATACAGCTATCGAGGGAAAATTGTTGACTTTGTCACTAAAGCGTGACAGGATCACACACATTTCAGTGTGATTACCTCCTCAAAGCATCATCCATTAATGTGTCTGGTGCAGATAACTTCTGGTGGCTCATGCAGTCCGACAGGGACAGCGTATGAATTGATCAGGCACTGATATTTTAGAAGTACTATTCATCTTTGTCCTCTAAAGAAGCTCATTTCGCACTCAATAAATAACATAGGAAACAAAAGCGATGTAGTGACCAAACATGGGGACTATCATTCCCTCCAGGAAATACACCACACCATGGTTCTTCTGTTACCGGCGGATTTATTCGTCTTTTGTGCTTCTCACCGTCGTCAGTCCGCCATCGAAACTGTTCAAAATACATTTCAACATACAAAATGAGCTGGCGTTCACATCACACAATAACGGTACAGAAATATGCACGACGAAACATTAAACATAAATAAACATACCTCGCTGGCTGCACACAACCGAGAGGGAAATTAGTGCCTCTTGAAAAAACATTGATCTTAAAAAACGAGCACTTCGATATCACTTCAAATCTAAATCTTCGACAAAAAGTACAGAAACTTCTGCCGCTTCACGTGTCTTCTTTTAGGAGATTGCCACGACTAAATGTGTGCCAGCAAAACATTACATACGTTAACATAGTTCCTGTCTAGTGTTAATCCAAACAAAATCAATATTAATGTAAACCAGTTGTACAAATAATACTATGTAAACAGGCATATTAAATAATGACATAAATAATAATTATGGCAGTTAAATCCCTGGCCTATTTTTAGAAAAGATATTCTTGATTTTCAAAGTGAAAAACAATCCTCAGACTGTCACCCGATGTGTGTATGAAACGTTTTCCTCAAGGGTTAGTCAAGGGAGACGTCTCAGAAATATGTCAGCACGGTGCGAGTGTAATAATGTGTAAATGAGATGTCATGTCTCTATAATTTGTCTCAAACATTCTTACAGTGAATGCAGATGTACAGTATTTTCTCATGCTTGCTCTTGTGACAAAGCTTTCTTATAAACAAGCCAAGTGTCCGTTTACAATCAGTGTTTCTCACCAGAACACATTGTGTGTATCCTTGAAGTCCAACATATTAAAATTGTGATTACAGATGGAAGTGTTTGCTAACGTTGCTAGCTTTGCTAGCGTAGCTTTGCTAGCGTAGCTAGCTAGCGGTGTGACCTCAAGCCTACCGATCTAATCAATGACACAAATCTCAACATTCGCTGGTCAGAAACTTTGTAACTCCAAATAAGCTTGATTTTGGTCAAATATGAATCATATAATGACACATGCAAGTATCCGACCATGTTGCTATTACACAATAGCAACTTTGACGACGCAGTGTCCCATTTTTTTAACAACAGAGGATTTTTTCATTTCCTGAAACGTAACCGTTTCCACCGGACAGCGACAATTAGATTTGTCTTAAAAGCTTTAAACCGGCATTGTTTTTACACGCTACCAGTCTTCTTTTCCCCTCCTTTATCACATCACCCGCATGCACTTGTGCAGGACAAACAAGACGTGGACCCACATGTAATAATATTTGCTCTAGAATGCTACTAGACAAAAAAAGATGAGTACCTTTAAGTTAATGCCATGAGTAATATTCCTCTAGAGCAGGGCTCTGTAACTCCCCCTCAACACTGACTCCAACCCACAATAATTATACATTATTAAGGATTTTGATACAAACAAGCAAGCATTTAATGCAAAAAGTAAATACAGGAGCTAAATGACATTTTCAGAATCACTTATTTTTGCAACGAGATATTAGAAACCGTATTAAATCCAATTTAATTTTTATTGTCATTTCTGCAGATAACATTCATTTGGTAAACTTTTTTTGTTCACAGCAACTTACATTTCTCCTCACATCTGGACATGAAACGTCATGGTTTTGTTTAGCGACACTTAAACACGTGATTGAACCATCAACCCGACCAATAATGTCCTCTACCAGCTGAACTACAGGCACTTACCATAGTTCAATGTACTTCAATGGATTTTATTTTGCTCATCCGTGTATTTAACTGCTGTTATAGTGCATTTTTATGTAAAGAATATTGAATTTGCCCTTAGTGATAATTCAGGACAAAACATGAATTTAAATGACTTTGTCTCAGCCAGGTGTTTTTTTTCAACTGACAAGAGGATTTCAACTGACAGTTGCTTTCGTTTGGCTTGTCTTTTGGTACCAGACTCTTATTAGTGTGAGATAAGTGCTGGGTCTGTGTCCAAACCATGGAAGAGCTGCCGTTTCTGCAGCCAGGCACAAAGAAGCTCGAGCACCGGGCAGAACAACAATCCCGCTCTCCACTCTTCTCCACTCCAGTCACCACAGAGCACAGGGCCAGCATCAAAGCCAGCTGTCCTGCTTTAATCTTCTGGACCGGTCTTGCGAGGATCCTGTCTGCCTGACCGGCCTGATGTTGTCATCCAACCTGAATTCGTGTCCCAGTGGACAGAGAGGAAGTGTGAGAGCTTACCTCTCATCTCTCTCCTCACACTGACTTCTGTCTCTCTTTCTCTGTCATGCATCCTCAATTTCATTGTCCCATTTTTTTTCTTTAATCTCCATGTTTATCACTCTGTCTCACACACACACACTCATGCACATCACTGGCAGAAGATAACATTGGACGTCCGATCGCCCAAGGGAGGAAGAAGGAATATGCTCTTGTGACGCCACAGAGGAATAATGGCAGCTAATCAGAGGCATCTGCTCCTTCATGGTGCCAGCATCATATCAACACAAGCCAAACTGAAGAAAGAGGGGAGGGAAAAGTCATTTCTTTTTTTCATCACCAGAAAACAGAACCACCACATGGTCCTTTTTGGCCTTTCCATTGCTATATTTCCTGACTATTTTCTCTATCAAGTGCATCCACGCTGCCAGCCATCAATTCTTCAAACAAAACAAGAGGCCTAAAGCAGGATGTTATTTCTCTCTGTGACACTGGAAACACATTTCCAGCTACTAAGAAACGAATGCTTTGGGAATGCTGTTGTCACCGAGCTGTTTGTGATTTAGCTACCTTTTGTGAAAGGTACCACGTTCCCCCTCTGTGCTGTTCGAGTGGAGAAAAACATGTTGACCGTGATCAAGGTTGAGAAGTAGAAATGTGGGATGAAGGAGGAGGGCGTTTTTGGGGAAAACAAGATGCAATTTGCTTGCCTCTCTGAGTCAGATAAGCAAGCGTGAGATAAACCACTCTGAGACACTCAGGTGGTGCTGTTTATAATTTAACTTTAGTCACAGACACTTAAGCAAAGGATTTAGGCATTTATTGTTATACTTAGTAGAGGCTGTGCAGTTTTAGATTCTGCTGGGAGAACAAATCCCAAAGCATAAATCATATGAAAAGGGGTTTGGGGTTCCCATCCAGCACATTTTAATCTAAATACGAACGTGAATGGAATTAGATGTGACATTGAAACCTTTTTTTTGATGCTCTGTAAAAGCACATAGTTGTTTCTTCAATCTGAACAATAACAAAAGAAAACAACGCTTAAATTATTAGTAAAGTTATCAATTTGAAGACTTGAAACTATCGATCGAGACCATAAACTCATGTTTACAATGTTTACTGAGGTGATAAATCAAGTCAGAAGTAGAGTCATTTTCTCATAGACCGCTTTATAATCGGACTTCTTTTTGCAACCAGAGGAGTCGCCCCCTGCTGGCCATTAGAAAGAATGCAAGTTTAAGACACTTCCCAGTGGCTCCACTTTTCGGAACCGGATGTTGCTGCCTGACAATAGACAGAAAATGTATTGCTGGTTCAAGCTTCTCAATTATGAGGATTTGTGGTTTTCTAAGTTTGAAATCCTTTTAGACGGTTGATCAGACAAAATTAATAATTTCATTGATAATAAAAACAAAAGAATTCAACAAAAATATAACCCCCCAAAAAATTCTAAAGTACCCAATTGAGCCTTAAGCCTTCCAGCAGCATTAAAACTAACACCATGCGGGATGTCAACCGAGGTCTCCATGGTTAACGTCCTACATTTTAAATGTCCAACCATGTACCCTGACCTCCTCCTCCGCCTTCTGTGTCATAAAATAATGTCACGCTTTCTGGATTGAAAGAAACGTTACTAGTTAACATAATCCAGGCAGAGATTCCATTTCTTCCAGCAAATTTGCATTATACATTTAAGACACCTATATATTACATTGACAGGGTCTAAATTCCATTTATTTTATGGTTTAGGATCAGTGAGTATTATAATGATCCCCTCATGGTAGAATTCCCCCATCCACATCACCACCAACATGTCACCTGGTTTCTTGGGTCACAATATATCACTCCACATTTTTGTAATATCTGTGTGCAAGCTTATGTTGCTACAACCAGGAAAATAAGAAGTAAAATAACTGGAGACAATACCTCCCTCCGATCTCATTGGCAGAAGCGAAACATGGCTTCAAGCGCGGCTCATCAGCACGTATGCAGGGAGCAGGGGAGCTGCGTCTCTACAACCTGAACAGTGTTTGAAGTGTGGTTTGGGGCTTCTGCCAGGCTTTGGCTGTAGCTGGGAAACACAGCTGTCCTGTGGCTGATAGCTCCTCTGCAGTCACAGGATGGACTACCGTTTCTCTCATTTGTTGGGGGAAGGAGCCGGCATGGTGCCAACGGGTGTCACAGGTGAATTAGGGTGCAGAATAGGAGCCGAAAGAGGAAAGACACCGAGTTAAAGGTGGTAGATGGAGCCCGGACTGTAAACACATCTAATTTAATGACCTAATAATTCATTAAATCTTGCTGCAGTGTCAAATCACAGAGCACAGATGGTGGTGAGCTGGGAACAGTGTCTTCCCTGCAGTTTTAATGTTTTTCATCTGGTAGGAAACCAATTATGCCTGACAGATTTAATATAAAGAGTTTCAGTCGGGTTGAGGCATAATATAGCTGCTCCCTTTGCATTTTGATGTACGATATTTGTCATTGCATCCAAACTGTTCCCTGCACAACAGTCAACATTCCCCGAGGTCAGGATGTTGGATGGAATATGTTTGTTGGAATTATCTTCCTGCTGAGAAATGCAGTAAAGTGTTTGTATTAGAGAACAAACGGTGAGTTAGTTATCTCCCGTTTTTAATATGTTGATAGGATAGGTTGGGTTTCTATAGTTTACTAAACTGTTGCTTCAGTGTTTTGGCTTATGTTTATTTTTATATGTATTTAAAATACGTACAAATAAATAAAAGAGGGTGTTAATGGGGGAACAGTACAGTAACTGTGGCCCGTCTTTTACGTGGTGACCTAATTTTTGTGAACCATCAGTAATTGAACACATTACTAAACTTCAGTAAATTTCTAATTAATGCAGTAACTAGTAAAACAGTAACTTTATCATCCATGTCAGGCGTAACCCTGTGGAGAGATCATGCCTTCGGTCGTGTGTGTGCATGTGTGTATCTGTCGACGGCTTACCGCACATACTACTGGATATTTTTGTGCTCATTTGCGGAGATTCACAATTTTTTTTTAAATTCTTTTATATGTTCACTATTTTCTCTGTGTGCCGCCAGTGAATCTTGCAAGAAAACACACTGATAAACTACTATAAACTATTTAAATGGTATATGATGAACATAAACTATTTAAATGATATATGATGAAAATAATCTGATTCTGATAAATGATTAAAAAGATATGATATAATCTCATACCCGATATATTAAATTCCACTAAAGTTAGGCTCCATAAGAGAAGAATGAATCCCCATTCATCTTGACTGAAAGGGAGTGAAACTGAGTGAAATACAACTCTTCTTTGTTTGGGAGGGGAGACGGAGATACACCTGTAGGAGATCTGCAATCTACAGAGTGCACTTTTTATTCAGGTAAAATCATTCACTCATTTTGAATTGAGACCTGAGGAATAGTCAGACAACCACACACGCAGCACACAAGAAGCAACACAAGTTAGACAACCAACAATCAAGCAACAAATACTGTACAAATAAGCATATTTTTGCCTTTAACTTCTTCTCAAACATACAAACCTTAACCCTGGTAAAGCAACAGGATTCCCTTCAGTGAAAAGTGAACCTCAATTAACATTCAGTCGCAGAGTCTCAAAGATTCAAAACAAATGCAAAGGCACAACATTTAAGAGGATTAAGAAAGTTTCAACATAACGCAAATGTCTTCAAACACCCTAACCGAACTCGGGACTAAATAAAACCTCGCTAGCTTTTTAACAACACACATTGCAGGTTAAATGTAATGCAAAAATCTGTTTTGCTCAACCGCTCAAACAAAGCTGAGTATATAAATTACGAAGCATGTCCTAAAGTTAAAGACTCATTAGGCCAAGAGACGACTAGTCATTTTTGAATCAGTCTGTTTATTTATTTATTTCCTTATTCACAGGGACAATGCGCATTGATCACCATCACTGTAAATGTGCCAGTGTAAGCCAAAATGTTCAACTGTCATCCCTTTCCCATTGTTAAATCAGCCAGAATGTGTGAATTACTTCCATATTGGAAATATCTGCACCTCACGATTTATGTTCGATGCCAACGTTCTTTGCCAATGCAGGAGGTTCGGCGTCCTACACAGTGTGTACCGAAGCAGAACGTAAAAGTGTGGCGGTCAGCAAGATGGATGTGTGTTTACAACGAGGAGCCGAAGACCTTCAATGACTTTTACATTAACCTTCACCACGCTCAAGTGTTCTAGTCGCCTAAACATAACCATAGATATACTTGCTTTATTTATAGTAACCACAATGTTTCCCTAACCATGCATACAATGCAGTAGTTGTTGTAGAAAGCAAGAATTTTGTTAAAAGTTGGATGTATTTCGCAAAATCGTCCAGTCCTTGTCTGGCGATGGGCTTAGTAAAGGAGGGGTCAGGCGGGTATTCAGAAAGAAAAACACAGATACGGTGATGTGAGATAACTGACTTAGACAGCCACAAACATTTCACTCTTTGGCCCTTGAAAGGTCTTTGATTGATCGCTGCATTAAAAGGGCTAAGAGTCCTGCTCACAGCTCACCCAATATAGATGTGAACACCCTCAAACACTCTCCCTTCAAAGTTGTAAAGTCAGCACTTTAACCTGCACTTATTATTTCATTTCAAATCCAATGTGCTGGTGTGAGGCCGCTGTGAGTCTGCAAAGGGATAAAGAGACTGTAACAAACATCAGAATAAGAATCCTGGACAGGAACTGAAGCGGAGTGCTTTGTTTCAACCCCGCGGTCAGGAATGGTTACTTTACTTTAAATTAAAAACATCAGTTGCTTCATTCATTCGGAGGCTTTCAGACACCTCATCATGGCAGAAGCTCATATACTTCGATGTTAGACTGGTCGAGGGAGGCCTTTTGTGCAACGCTGTTTATTGTTTCTCGGTATGAGAAAAATGCAAAGCAAAAGAGCTCAGCCTTCAGTGTTCAGTGGATAAAAAGCATGGGTAAAGAGTGGTATCTCTAACAGTGAATGGTTAGGTGTCGCTAAGAGAAGATGGCACAGGGAAAGCATCATACGGGCAGTATTGACAGCACAAGAGCAAACGCTCAGATCTTTTTCACTTCACCGTGTAATTTGTGGCGTGATGTATAGATTGGTTAAATGGTGCTTTTGGCAAATCATTCACACAAAAGTTCAAGTTGAATTTCTGTCATCACGCAGGCCTTTTATATTGGCTAAAAACAGGCTCAACTGAAAAATTTGTTCTGTTTGCTGCAGTGTTACATATATTTAGTTGTTGGTTCTGGATAACGGTGGGAAATCTGCTTCGTCCAAACTTATTTACGTTTTCAGCTCAAAGAAACCCACCAGCATTAAAGCTTCATTGTCCTGTGAAAAACCTGTTTAATCAAAGACCAAAGTAAAAATGTGAACATACAGGTGTGCAATTTGCTCAAATCAGCTTACATGAATTGACGGTAATGACATTGAAATATTGACAAAAAGATTTGTGTTTCCTGCTGCCATAAGTGCTGGTTCGTAACGAGACGTGTGGTTCAAGTAATACATACATAATTAAAGAAAGATGAAGTCTGAAATTTGCATTGTGTTATTGCAAAAGCAGTTTTTAAACCACATATTTAGCCACGCTAGCCGCCGTGGCTCTACGGATGGGAACGTGGGTTACTCCGTGTACACGTTCCTATTCCTGACTCGCCACACACTGATGCTCGGTCAGAGCTCTGGCATCACTTTCGAAAGGTTAACCCTGTGAATTCAATCAAAAAACACCTGCTTAGGTGTAGGCAACAAAATCACTTAAGTTGGATTTGGGAAAAAATATCATGGTTGGGCTTAAAATAAGTATGTTTACTAAGTAAACAATAAACAATGTAACATAGGCGACAAATGATACAACAATTTGTCGGTCATTTCGCGTGCAATAGCAATGCCGTTCTTGCCTTTTGTGTGTCATTTAACTGCATGTTGTCAGTACTCGCTGTCAACGCATACATTGCTTCACTATGCTGTAAATATGCTGAGCTCAGAATAGGTGACAGTATAAAAAGGGAGACTGACTACTTAGGGCAAGACAAGGCACGGCAGGTTTATTTGTATAGCACATTTCAACAAGGCAATTCAAAGTGCTACACATAAAACCATTAAAAGCATCAAAACATAATGCAAAAGAAAAGAAGATTCAAAAACAATTAAGAAAATTAATTTAAGTATTAAAAGCAGTCAGTAAAACATTAAAAAGCTAAAAAAAAAAATAGAATACAAGTTGCAGTGCAGTTTAAGAATTAAAATACAGTAGTGAAATGCAGAAATTGCCTTGAATCTAGTTCAATTAAAGGCAACAGCAAACAGAAAAGTCTTCAATCTGGATTTAAAGGAGCTGAGGGTCTCTGAGGGTCTCAGAGAGTCTCAGAGGGTCTCAGCAGACCTGCAGCTTTCAGGGACTTTGTTCCAGATATGTGGAGCAGAAAAACTGAACGCTGCTTCTCCATGTTTAGTTTTTATAGCGAATGGGAGGGTGAAACTAATACAGAACTAGAGACCAGTGTTCAGTTAGTTTGATGTTACGTGATATTTGTGACATTTGTTGGGCTTTTGTTTGTTGTTTCGCCCCGTCCTGTTAATCCTGTCATGTCAGCCAGTGTGGTAAATTCTGACTTGTACAGTCTCACGTGTCATGTCTCACTTTACTAAATAATGATAGTAATAAAAAGGACAAGTTCCCTCTAAAATGTAATCGCTCAAATTCAAGTACAGTACTTGAAAAAAATGTACTTTTCACCTCTAGTAATGCGGCTTGAATTTTAAAATCCTGCTTGCATTTAGGACTCCCATTCTGCAAAGTTTAACCGTGTACTGTAGCTTTGACAAGCAGCATGGTGGCCATTAGTAACAGTAGTAAATTTCATGGATGGCTCTATTAGAGTAATTGCTTGGAAAGAACAAGGAGACTTTTTTCCCAGACGTGGACACCTCTAAATTCATATTGATAGATTATGGCTTCATACTGATGAGATTAGTCTTTAAGTGACGTGTTGGCGAGGAGTTTCAGACTGAATGAGCTCTTGAGAGCAGCAATGGTTCAATTATCTCAATTTCAATTCTGCAAACTGTTTGTAATTGTACTTTTGAGGCAAAGCAAGATTTGATTTTTGATGTTTATTTGATTTAAGCGATACTCACTTGTACATTTCTGTGGGTTTTCTTGACAGTGGTTGCCACACAAACATAGCAATTATCGGTTTAAAGTGAGACAAATGCCAATGAAGAAAGTGAGTAACACTCTCCTTTTAAACTTAAGGTCAGACATATCTGTCTTACATTGTTTTATGATTTAAATGAAGTCAAATGATTCCATCCAAGCCATCAAACTCGTCAACGTGGTCACCATCAAGGACAATCCGGTGGTTATGATCTCCTTGCCCCTTCACCTCCTCCTCCTCCTCCACCACCACCTCGTCTCCTACAGACAGTGCAGAAGATCATTCATTTGAGCGTGTGCACTTTTGACTGAGCTGCAAATAGGCCCTAACTGCCTCCCTGCAGTTCCTGCCACCACAGATGATTATCATTGCGACGATTAAAGCACCGAGTCATGCGTCCCTCGGGGGCCGCCGCTGCCCGTCTCCTCCATCACTGCCACTGACCCTCTTGTGAGCCCAATCCTGCCCAGTGGACGGAGCAAAGAGAAGTGCCGCCGGTGCTCTCCTTGCCAAGAGGTGGTTGACTCTTGTGCGATGGAAGTGTATGAGCAAGCTCTGTGGATTTTGTTTTCTTCTTTATCAGAGGTCTGGTTTCACTTGATGGTTGGATTTGGCTCAGAAAATAATCACAAATGTTTGTTCTTTTCTTTATCTTGCTTTGTATTTTTTTATTTGCAATGCTTATGCTAAACCTAAATGTGCATTTTAAGCCCAATTTCTCGCTTTCTCAAGACGTCACACAGAATGTTCTCAGGAGCCTCACCCGCTGACTAACTTCTCAAACCGTCTAATTAACAGGATACTTGAGAAGTTTATCATTACTCAGCAGCACACTTCATCATTTTTTCGCTCCAAATCTGTGAGTGTGTTTTTTGGAGTGTGAAATCGCTCAAATGAATTGACTCTCATTTTTTATTTCTGCAATGTAATCGCCGGATAATGGGCTCAGAGCTGAAGGCGTGGATGCTAATTTCACATCAATTAATGCTATTCAGGGAGAACCCAATAATTGATTGCTGCTACACTAACACAACCCAACCATATTGCTTTCATTTTCAGTGTAATTAAGGGCTTGCAGATCTCATCAGGAATCTTAATCAGGAATCCTTGCATTTATAAATGGAAGATGTACTCTTTAATGTATTTACAAAATGCTTTCAATTCTGCTACTTGGTAAATAGAGAATGATAACAGAGTCAAGCTCAAAAGGAAAATGGAAGGAACTGCACTTCAGATAAAAGTGACCAAAGTCTTTTAATGATGAGGAATGAGGGAAACAAATGTGACTACCATATGAATCAATGGCATAAAATGCATTTTGATTATTAAACAAACCTTCATGAATAAATTATTTTGACCATATTACATTTTTAATGCCTTGAAGAATGGACAGGAATGGAAACATTGGTTGTGCCACAACTGACACCACACTACTTTGTAACAGCAACCTTCTCGCTAGAGTTGATTTATTTTTCTGAGCCCGGGGACACTGATGTTTGTTGCAGATTTACCCACTTAAAATGCATAGTTATTTTAGAAGACATTGCCATTTGTAATGGATGGAAAAGAACATATGCATAATTAAGATAAGACTTTATTGAATTGCTTTTAAAGCGATTTCCACATGACTGCATTAATAATTATAAATGGGAAATTCTGCATTATTTGTATTAATTTGTATTTGCAACCAACTGAACCAATAACTGAATCACACCTTTCTTTTGCGTTAAAAGTGAGCCGCGAGGTGCAAAACCGTGGTTACGCTAATGCGGAAGTGCCAAAAACATCAGTTCCTCAAATGATCACCTGAGACTGGCTCCAAAATAGACACCCATGTAAAATTACCCAACCTTAAAGCAATACACATGTTTACAGCTTCGTGGTTTTGGAATATGTAACTAATAACCCCTGTTCCTGACAACTGTATGGACGATGAATGTTTATATAACTCACCCATTTCAATTTTAGTAAGGCTAAAAGTTGTGCATAATTAAGAGCATGGCCGCATGGCTCTTCACAACTGCTCTTTTCTCAGTTTATGGCGATACCACAGTTTTTCCGCATTCTGCAACTCACGTTACCGCACTTTCACCAGCGTGTAGGAGAATTAGGGACGCCTTCAGGAAATGTATACATGCAAAAGAGTCTCTCTACAGCCAGTGTTTGGTTTGTCTGTTCTGGGCTACTGTAGAAACATGAAGGTGCAACACGTGAACAGTCCCTGAACAGGACCCGCTCCCTATGTAGATATGAAGGGCTCATTCTTAGCTAACGAAAACACGACTCTTAGTTTCTGGTGATTGTATACTAATGAAAACATGCTTGAATACTTTATTCTTTTTATTCCTTTTCTGCTAATAAATCCCCCTCAATGCCAAGCCCTTGAAAAATATTTGAGTACATCTTCCACCACTGGGAAAGGCTAAAAAGAAAACTCCAAACACTTGAGAGAGGCTACGAGTATCTCGACAGACGTGCCGTGCTCTAGCTGACTCGACAATCGCTTTTCAGGGGAGGGGATTAGTAAACTGTGGTTTGTTTTACCACATTCACTTGAGCAGCTCACAGTTACAACATCAGAATGTCGATAGCCACCTCCATGAATGAATGACACAATCCATTGCTCCCCACATGACTGCACTCGCCCATATGACTGTCATTACTGTGTTGTTTTCATCACAGAGGTCGTTTGTGAGTGCCATACCAATGGAACTGCGACAGCGTACATGAAAGCGGTCCTTTCACATCATCGTTTGTGAAGCAAAAATTGGCCTTGAATGTGAATCTGTACATAGAGTCTGCAGCGGAAATGAACCGGTTAAATTTTCCAGGCCAAATGTCTCGGACAGCTGAATGAAAGCGTGTTTGTGTTGATCTCAAATAGCATTTCGGAAGAGCCGCGTTGAATCGAACATGTGGGGGCGGGTTGACGGTTACATTCATCATTGAAAGTCTTAAAGTTTAAAATGTTCTTCTCTGCATTCACGAATCAATTTGTTCAAAGCTTAAACTCTTGAGGAGTCTGTTTAATATTCCCCAAGCCGAGTGAAAAATTGAACAACATAATTCCCTTTTTAGTCCAAAGGGTGACGCATGAAATAGGATCCATGATGGATAGTCGACCTGTAATGATCCCCGCCTGGATGGTCTCCACCTGCCTTCGCTGACGGCACATTTTCCTCACCGCAATCTGATGTTTGTTTCATCCATGACATACTTTTGTTTGCAGGGCTCACACATGTTTCCTGCATGACGGGGATTAACTAAGTGAAGGGTCGATGTGAGAAGCTTTCGCCTTCCTTTTTTCCCCTCAATCCCATTGTTGATTTACGACAGCAATATACTCACTCCCCCGGCCCGTCTCCGATCGATTCCCGGCATTGACCCTGAATGCAGTGTTTGGTCTTTACAAATTGGCATCATAATACATGCACACACTGCGGGAAAGTGCTGGCTGGTTGCAAATCTTGCAAACTAAAAAGGGAAAACATCTTTAATACCGAGTAATAAAAGAAAATTAACAGGGTCTATTTTTCCTGCTTATTACAAGCTCTCTCTTTTTTTTATCAGGGCAGAACTGTGTGGGATACAATGCAGATACATGGCGGCAGGTAGATTTGTTGAGGAAACCTTATTCAGCAGACTGTTTCAAAGTCATGGGCAGAGACCCTGAAGGACAGATTTAACACCTAGGAAGAAGAATGGGCATCTCTGGTGCATTCACTAACTGGGTGATGAATGAATTACAGCTCCTAAATTTAGCCGGGCAGTCTACCTTGAAATCGGGCTAGACTTCCATCTTAGAGGCGCAGACAGGCTGCATATTGCGTCACAAGCCACGACCTCTATTTTTTTGCATTAAGGAAAAAGAAAGATTGATGTCTGACCGAACATTTCACGGTTGCCAGAATAATGTGTTGGGAGACGGCGTGTTGCCCACACATTTGTCTGACTGGTCAGGGTCGTTTTGTCTGAGAGGAGATCAGATGACAATAATGTGTGCAAATAGAGTTTTAGGCACGCAAACATTTCTCACTGGTTGTGCTGCTCTGGGAATAATTGTGTAACTGACCTCATTTACTTATTTTCATTAATTTATGGCAACAACATTCAGAATTTGGTACGGTCATCAAGTTCGCTAACTAGCTAAAGACTAGTTAGTAGGGATAATTAGAAGACAGCTCAAGAGCATTTACCAGGCTGGTTTCATCCTGCACTTGTAGTTATACCCACGAAAAATAATGTGCCATAATTCGTAGGTATCTCTTTTAATAATTTTGTTTATTTTCAACGTAATCGTGAATCATGGGGGCGGGAGGCCAGGTGGATGGGACCAACAAACACCGATCTTTCAGCCAGGAGGCCGATGTTCGTTCCCCGTGTGAAGCAGGAAGTTAACGTTGACTTATTTGTCACGGTATTTGCGTACTTCAGTTATTTTAACCCAAACAACAATCTATTCCGAACTGAGTTGTTTCCTATGAAGACGGAAGTGTATTTTGAAAATGTAGTGAGCGGAAATTGACACAAAATGGGGAGTAACTTTGTAAGACATCATACGAATCGTTACATGAGTCGGCATTTTAATTATGTTAAGTTAGTTGAGGTTTGAGAAAAATACTCATAATCACGTGTTGTAAACATTGATTTGAAGCATGAGAAAGAATATAAACCTTGTTTGACATTAATCACCTCCATGCTGGAGTGAATTTCCAGTGTCCACAGCATTAATGTTAATTGTTGGAATGAGAACATTCCTCCTTGGCCTGATGTTCATGTTCATGCTCACTGCCTCAGCAGCTTCATTTACCAGAGATGCTTTTTTTTTTCATTGATGCCTTCATACCTACATACTTTCTCAAATCCCATTCGGCTGTAAATCTCTGGTGGGAAACAGTTCGGATGATTGACAGTAGAGAAGCAGGCTGATGGGCCATCTTTTGAATTAAGGGAGAATTTAATTATTACTACGAAAACTGCAGTGGCGAGAGAACCTGATTAGGATGATCCACTGCTCATACATAGGAGAGGAGACATGGAACAAAATTAAATTTTCAATGCAAATTGGCACTTAAAAGTGAGGGATATGTGACGAGCTGGAGGCAATTGAGGACACCCACAAAAGAAAAAGAAAAATCAATTTCACATAGATGGTCTGCCACACCCAACATGCCAGAGAGGAGACATTATCCCAAAAGCTTTTATTCACTGCAATCTTTTCAAGTACAAGCTGAAAATAAAAGGTCCCTGAAGTCTGGAATAGCCTTCCTGCTGATTTAAATTAAAACTTGAAACGTAACTGTTGCAGTTTCTTATTATCTTTATGAGGAATCTGTTTTGCATTGATACACACTTGATGCTGCGTTTACGCTGATTATTCAACGTGATCTCATCCATACTGCTCATATTCTACATAGATAGATAGATAGATAAATACTTTATTAATCCCACAAGGGGAAATGTTTTGGGTACAGCAGCATTTTTACATAAGAAAAGAACAATATATACAAAAATAGAATAGAAGAAGAAGAAGAAAATAAGAAAAATGCACAATATATACAACAAATAGAATAGAATAACAATAATATTAAATTAAATTAAATTAAACGAAACAGTAGTGCAAGATGTAACCTACAACAAACAAAGGTGCTATAGTTGGGTGGTTTATTTGGCCAGAGGCGATTTATTGTACAGTGTTATTGCAGAGGGCAGGAATGATCTCCTGTATCTATAGAAATAGCCCCTGATGTCACTATAATAGCATCTTGACGCAGAAGGTTTGCACGATAACGTTGTGATAACGTTAACGCTCTGAACTTCTGCTTATCTTTCCCTTTCTAAAAGCTCAAATACAGAGTCAAAGCCAATAAATGAGACTTTTGTGAATGTCCACTTTAATCACATTTTGAAGGCTGGTAGAGGATTAAGAAAAACATTTATAGCAGATTACTGACAGACTTCTTCATCTGGATCCATTTTTTCACACGTCTATAATGAGTTGTCTTTAAAGTCCGAGCCGGCGTGACAGCATGTCATATTTGATGTTTCTCTGAATTGGTAAAATCATCTCATTTAAGAGGAAATCTCTGTTAATTTGTTGTTTCCTCACAGAGCGAACTAAAAAATGATTTCCCTTGTTGACACCAAGTTGGGACGGACTTCTGTTCAGGCTGTAATGACACGTCATTCAGTTTAATCTTCGTTCAGAAGCCAACAGTCAACTCAGTTTTGTCAGTTGTCCTGTGACACTGCTGGAGCAATCCTTTAAAAGTCTAATATTTAAATAAGAAACTTTTAACCAATGAAAAACACACAGAGGATAATATGGAAGCCCATTTCCGACACAATATAAAAAAATAAAGATCCTATAATGAGATAGCATCTCATAATTATGACTTACTATCTCAGAGCAGAGTTTTGTTATTAAAAGAAACGGTCTGCTATCGTTTCTTTTAATAACAGAGCTCTGCTATGAATAATTAATCGTTTCTATGAATCACAAACCGTTGCTATGAAAAACAGATCATAGCTATCAATAGTATCTCAAAATAATAGTATCTTACTATATTATGACTTAGTATCTCATAATTATGAGATGCTATGTCATTATTTTTTAGATAGTATCTCATAATGGCTTACAGGATATTCATTTTGTCATCACAACTGGGTTTCCATAGGATTACTAAATAAAGTTATGAATAAAAAAAACTAATCAGTAAGATGCTGTGTTAATTAGTTCTTAATTATTTACTTTAAAGTGATTGTTTGTCTTAACGTGACATTCACCATCATAATGTTGTGATGCCTCAATTGTAGCTCCGAAAGCATGAAAAATTGCTCCGTGTTGTTCAGACTTGTTTTGTGTTCCCAAAAGATAAAAGTTACGAGACATTTACATTAGCAGTGTGGAGAGGCGCTACACATGCTTCTTATTGTTTCTTTGCATCGATTTAGATGTAGCTTGTATTAATCTTTTGCCATACAGAGCTGTAATATAGCTTTTACATACTTGTCTTTTATTTAAGTTCAAGTAGCAACACCACAGTGTAAAATGATATATAATTAAAGTGAATTATCATTGGAGACGAATCAACATGTAAGCAGAATTTTATAGTTGTTGCTTGCTGAGAAGTAGCTCATTTTGCTTAATCCACAACAATGCATCATATTTAATTGTGAGGCCTGCCAGAAAACATTTGTTGTAATCGTGTTGTTTTTAATAATTAAATCTTTATTTATTTCCAAAATGTAAACACCATGGCAGTAATTTACAATGCAGTAACAAAAAAAGATACTTAAAAACTAGTTAATCTTCAATATTATATTATAGAAATATTACTGTTAGTATCTAGTATTTTGATAATGAATATTTTGGAATGAAAACCTTCATTTTAATTCAACAAAAAAGTCAAAAAAATTATCAACATATTTTCCAGCAGAGTTGTCTGAATTTGAAATTTGTTGTACTCAGAGTAAGCAGCTCTTTTGGGAGTTTTGGTTGTTTACAGCTAGCATTTTTTAAATTTTGCATAGTTTCTTATGTCACTATCAGAAATAGACAGACAGCGCCTTGAATTCACCTCCCCCAGAATCCAATTAGCTGTTTCTCACTGTATAAATGTGTTTTCCTCTGAAATAGACAAAAAATACAACATATAAATGAGAATATCGGTCTTTGGATCACCGTGGGAAGCGTAAATGGAGCCGACCAGCACCTCAATAACCTTTCACACTTTGTTTTATTTCTCGTCCTTCTTCTACTCCTCGTCACGAAATGGTAAAACGCCCTTGCCGCTGCTCGTTGGTGTGTCAAGCATTCGAACCTGAAGACAAAAAGATAAAAGAACTGCGGCTGTTTATGAATCAGCAATGTGTCAGTGTGTGAGTGGACAAGACAGCCTCTTCATGCTTGGTTAGCTTTTCACTCTCATACTCAGTAGGGCAGAAGGTTAAGCCCCCAGGCTTTGAATCACATTGGAAGGGTATTTCTTAGCCAGCAAGGTATCGTCTTTGGCAAGCAACGTTTTTTCATCCATGAAAAAGAAAATGTTAAACTACATGTCAGAGTCAAATTAAACAGAAATGACATAAAAGAGGAGAACTGAGGGCCGTTAATCCGGGTTGTGGGCACATCAGCGGCGCCAAACAAATGTGTAACGATGAAAAGATGAGCTCCTTGTTCCTTTTGGTGCTTTGGGAAGTGCCATACTCGATTAGGCCCTACGTGTCTGCCTGGGTATTACGGCTGACATTAAGAAAGCTGTTCACCGTCTCTATCACCGCTTCCACACGGCCGTGACTCACCAGCACCCCCACAATGCATTGTGGCCGAGCCCCCGAACACTCCCCCAAGAAAATCCCTCCACTGGCCCGGAGCGACAGCGAGCACAGAGACGGGATTTATCCACTTTGTGCCCTCAAAGCTCCGCTCGCGGCGTTTAGAGCGCGCGCGCTGTCGGTCGCAAACCGAGGCCGAGGGGACGGTTCCTCTTGTGTTTGGCAGCGTCTCTGAGAGGGAAATGTGCTTTGCTGTGACACATTTACGCTTGATTAGGTTACTGTGTTCTCCACAGATGTGTGTCCTTAGTCCTGATTTAGAGTTGAAGCCTCAACAGGGTGCCTTTCTTAAGCTCTTTATATGTTGCCAAGAAGATGTTGAGACACTGACGTGGAAAACATGCTTTAGCCCAGTTGCGTTAGCTTAAAATGAATAAGTACACAAGGTAGAAGTGTTAAGTACTTTTGATTAAGTGATGGGATTATCTCCTCGGAGGATGTAGAAATATAGATAAACCAAAGGAAGAGAAACTGTGTCAGTGTGCAAAACATTGAATCTGAAATTGCAAATCAAAGTGAGCGATGCAGTGATTCACTGTGAGCACGGAGATGATGTTTACCAGAAGTGAAACCGGCGCTTAGCGCTCACAGAAGAGGCTTAGAGGAATATTCCTGCTTTTCATATTAATCCTACGCAATGCTTTTCTAGACGCTTAACGCAGCATTTAAAAAACAGAGTGGAAAACAAACAACTGAGGAATAAAGAAAAGCCTGAATAAATATGTAGAGGAATATAACAAATGAGGATGCTTCCATACGAGTCATGAGCGATGAATGCAGAGTGGAAATTATGAAAATGCTGAGAAATGGACCCCCAAGCTTGATCCCATTGTGCATCATAACCGTCAAGCAAAGCATGTGCAGTTATGTCAAAATCAATTCCAGACCCGACTCGACCCGCTAATATGAGACCTGACCTGAAATATGATCAAATGGGCTCAGAGCTGCTGCTGGGGAGTGACGATAAAAGCTCGGGGCGCCGGATACTCTCTGTGTGCGCACAATGGCAAGATATTATAAATAAATAAAAACACACAGTGCAGATTGTGGGGGCAGAAACATCTCCCACTTTTTTCTGTGGATCCCGTTCAACTCGCTGGCAGAGACGAACAAACCTAACGCATGCTTTAATGCACGTATTTGATTTAGCATTTCTTTGTTTAAACATATGAGGACTGTTTGATTTAGATTTTCTTCTTTGGATAAACCAGGAGTTACATTTTGAAAATGCAATTGTTTAAGACTTAAATGAGGCTCAGAACAAGTGTTACGTCCCTCCTTTTAAAATGATAGCGTCCCCCTCATTGTTTCGGTTCAGGTTTAGGAGGAAACACATCTTGACGGGGAAACGGTAATCGACACCTCACCAGTCAAGAAGCCTCACAGTAAATAGCGAAGCTGTCAATTGCATTACTTTGTATACATGTGATAAATATACAGATGTCAATAAAATAAAGATAAAAAATAAAATGGTTGTAATAATCATCTGTTTTTAGTGAAGAATTTGACCTGGACAGATGTGACACTTGAAGACGTTTCCACTGTATTCGAATTGCTAAAATGATGGAGATGCCATAATATTGAGTACATTTCTTTAAACATAAATAATTATTATTATTTGACTCGTCATTTATTTCCAAGTGAATATATTAAATTTGGCCTCTGCATTTAACCCATTCTAAGCGCACGGGGAGCAACTTGTGGGTTTAGTGTCTCGCTCAAGGACACTTCGACATGCGGACAGTAGGTGTTGTTTGTTTTGTGTTCCTACAGCTGTAGTAAACCAGCCGACGTGTGGCTTGCTACATACAATGAAAACAGCTCGGTGAAACTAACCAGACGCCTCTGTGACAAGTTGGACAGTATGCACTCTTGAAAGGTTAAAGGAAATTGTAATTTCATTATCTGTTCATGTTAAAATATGATATGATAAAAAAGATCGTTTATAAATAACATGTGTGTAAGATAGATATAACTGTGATCTACATAGTGGTCTTGATCTTGAGTCTGAGATCGATTGCTCTAGTCTCCGCCCACATACCTCAGGGGAAACCGCGTTTTTTTTCCTCATTAAAGTAAAGCTCTTGCTGAGGAAAGATACCATATCACTCCCGTGATTATTTATCCCCCCTTTTCAGGTATGTTGTTAATGAATGAAGTTAACATGTCAGTATGAATGTAAGATGTTTCCTGAGAATGTTGTGTTTCTATTTTGGTTACTTTAGAGTTGAGTTTTGTCGTGAATGTTGAAGTGTGTGTGTGTGTAACGCTATGTACGTGAGTTCCCGCCTGTTGACGGTGTAATTGTAGCTAGCTGTGTCACGTTTGCTGCCATTTTGTGAAAAGGTTGATTCGATAGATTAAGCTATTTTGTGTTTAGGAATGTATATATGTTTTAGGAAAAGGAGAAATATCTATGTAATAGTTGAAGTACTGTTGATTTAAGTATTTACTACCTACTCTCCTGTGGATCTCTTCCTATGTTAATGATTGTTTTGTACAAATAAGATGATTAAAGTAAAGCTCTTGCTGAGGAAAGATACCATATCACTCTCGTGATTATTTATCCCCCCTTTTCAGGGGTGTAACACCTCCGGACGACGTTATGCACCCAGACACGACGGCGTTTAGTTTGTATGGGACTTCCACAACATGTGGAAAGCAGCAACAGTGGTTATTTCAGCTATGATTGAAGAAACGTTGTCTACACCCGCTCCTCTCCGGCGGGTCTAGCGCGAGTGACGCAAATAAAGTGATAATTCACTTCCCGTTGGGTGTGAACCTGCAGGATGAATCATTATTTGGAGTTGATAACTCATTATTTTCAGATATGTTTTCTCATTATGATGAGTCATCACTTTGGCGGAAATGATCTTCCCTCGTATCTCCGTGTTTACCTGCGCTCCTTGACACTGTCATACTTTTTGGTAATCTTTTTGAAAAAAACAAATCATATCTGGTTTGTTTTTCTAAGAGTGTTGTAGGTGTTGGAAGCACCTGCTTTAAATGCATACCGTGTCTGATTCATAGGGAAAACAGATGCTCTGAGTAATTCAACGCAGTGGTGCAACTGGGCCAGGAATCCCTAAAAATGGTGAATGAAGATCAAACACGTTCTCTTCTGAGAAAAACAAAATCTGAAGTAGCCATGTTAAAATGCTGTCAATGAACAGTTTATATATAAAAAAATATCTCATGTCCTCTTTGTCCAGGATTAACATTTGTGTGGCAGTAAGTGACGGGGAAATATCTTTTGAGAATTGCTTTTAATTTTCAGACCGTGGACTGATCTTGGCTGACATCCGAATGAGTTCAAACCAAACACACGTGTTGTGTTTGTTCATGTGGATTGTCTTTGACAAACGGGTGTCTAAAAGGAATGTTAAAAGCCTACGTGTTGTACCATTAGTCATGAAACCACTGAATGGGTGGCATTTAGCCCATCAAGGCTGCATGCGTTTCTCAGCCTCTTTCACGGTTTGACATCCTTTCAAATCCCCATTATCAACTTTTCAAACTTGCAGTCATTATTTCCAGCAGCCCTTTTTGCAGCAGCAGCAGCAGCAGATGCCCAGAAAGACGTGACAGGACAAGTATACAGAGTGGACGTTTTTTTTTTCTTCTTCTTCTTTCCCCACCCCTAAAAGATCGACTGTCTGTCACTTTCTAATGTTTATTCATCCAGCCGAAGGAAAATTTCACAGGGAGAAGATAAGTGAAACATAGTCAAACATGCCGAGAGAATTCCGCCGGCTCCATTTGTGTTTGAAAGATGGCTGGTGTCCTTTTGTGAGGAGGTTCCATCTCGCATCCATTTCACCGGCACTGAAGTTTTCCCGTTTGCTGTGAAAGTTCGATTATTACCAGTGCAGGCGCTGAAGATAATCTACTGTAAAGAAAACGTGCATCTTTTTTTTTTTCTTCTTTTCAACGTGCAAAACAGGTGAAGTGTTGATGCCAAGTTAATAAGAGGTCACGGTGATATCACAGGAGCGAGAATGAGCCTTTTCAGGCTCCGTGAGTTAGACTTGTTAGGGAGAGGCTGCTTGCGTGTGTTCCTATAAAAGCCAGACTGGAGCTGAATGGAGAGCTCCATTCTTCTGGAATGAGAGGAGACATAAAGCATTTCTTGGCCAGCTTCCTCCCTGATTTCCCGCAGTAGAGATGAAAAACATTAACGCGAGCGACTAAGACTTCACGGCCTTGACTCGCAGCTCTGCGAGGCTGTAGTTATTCACAGAGACATGTCAACATGCGGCGCAGGTGTAATGTTTGCCATCTTAGCGCTAAATGTGAAGTACAGCTGAGGCCGATGGGAATGTCTTTAGTTTTCAAGGCGTTTGGTCGTAAACCAAAGTACTAGACACATCAACATTTTCAGAAATACCTGATTGATCCCCAGGGGGAAATTGTTACGTTACAGTTACGCTATATATACGCATAAATAGAAATAAAGTACATGTAATATATACAGAAATAGTAACAATAAGAAATAAATAATGTGAAATGTAAGAAATATGTGCATCAAACACAAAGATATTGTAAAGCAGTGTAAAAAATGCTGAGAAGTGGGATCTATTAATCATCAACATATACTCAAAAGAAAATAATTACCTGATAATGGTGCAAGAGGTGGAGTCATTTAATGTCATGCTGTAGATAGCATGCGTGGGTAAAATTAAAACCATTTTGCAAAAAAAAAAAAAGAAGTATATTCAGAAAAATAGTCCCTTTATTAACCTGCATTCAAAGAAAAACATAAAACAAAAATGTTCAATAGAGATAAGCAGAAAATCTGAGGGACATTGTTTTTTTTGTTTTTATGGATATAAACCACAGACTGATTTCCATAACTTAGATGAAAAACCCAATGAATTGTTCACAGCAGAAGCAAATAGTGTTTTTAAGAATTTAGTGTATTTTCCATCTGCTTTGAAACGGCCTCCCTCTGGTGCTGCTGAGCGTTTGGCACCAGAACACTCATCACATCATTGTTTTCTCTGGTTTGCCTGTGGATTTATGGATCAAACTGGTGTTGCTGCATGTTTTATCAGATTGGCAGCATTTGGTTAAAACTTCAGGTCACATGATCCTGTCTTTGTTTGCTGATAATTGCTGAAACTTATTGTAGCTTATACTCATATGTCATCGGTTTGAGCTTCACAAAAGCAGACGTACAGTGTGTGTGTGTGTGTGTGTGTGTGTGTGTGTGTGTGTGTGTGTGTGTGTGTGTGTGTGAGATCTGTTTCGATCACTGTACTGGTGCTTGACCTCCAGTTACAGATTTTAGTTTAAGTGTTTGATGTACCAGGTTGAGCATGTTTTGTAATTTGTTTAGTTATGGGTCTTTGCCTCCAGAAACAGAATCTGAAATTAAATACGTCATCGTATGATCCCAAAAATATCAATTTGAAACAGTATTTCTTATTTCCCTCTGCACCATTAAGAGTTGGTAGGGGCAAAAATATAATGACGATTTATTTTTTTTATAGAAGCTTAATGTGTTTTTTTTTTTTTGTATGTTACATTTACAGTTTAATGCGAGAAATTAAAATAAACTCCATGGTGATATAACCATACAGGGTGCAAACTTTAAGGAAGTAAACTAGATGCTCGTTTAATGCATTGTATGTACAGGTTTGTTTTCCTCATTCTTGGTCCTATTCTTGACGCGCGGTTGCACGACTTCATTTTCATGCTTTTCAGACTAACATATCAATTAAAAAAATCCCTTTTTCTTCCTGTCAGCAGGTCACCATCATGTTTTCTTGCGTACATGTGTGAAATGGTTGATTGTATTATATACAGAAGCTGCGAAAAGTACTGCACTATAATGTGTGTATAACCCATAATCAATTCGTATGTAATCTACGTAATCGTGACCCAGGACAGGTGACGTAGTAAATGGAGGGACAAAGTCCACACAGGCAGGAGGTTCGCTTGTGTTGCTTTACATTCAAAGAAAAATCCCAAAACAACAACAAAATATATTTTTTGTAAGATGGCTTACAAACCGTTGTACGAGGATTCGTTGCCCCAGAAGGTTTTCTGTCGTCAGCCCTGAGGTTTCATAAATAAAGCGAAGACAACCGACAGTTCAACTTTTAGGGATTGCTACTGGCTGAATGCAGTTTTTTTGTTTTGTTTTCAGTTTCGTATTGCAGATGTTTGTCACAATTTTAAACAATAATACAGTTGTTATTGTTGGATGGTTCGCAATGGCACATTTCTTTGCATCAAGAAATCAGGGTTACAGAAGCCGACCCGCCGCTTTTTCCGGGTTTCGTTAATCCCACACCGGAGGGAAAAACGTATGTCGTCTGAGAGGAAAACTGTCAGTTAAGAAGTCATGGCCAAGTGTGTTCTCCGCTCTCCTCCTCCTATCTGAGAGCCTAACCTTCGCTCAACCCCTATGCGTTGGCTGGCAGGCTTCATCATGATAAAACATTTCAGGGACTGATGTCAACAAGCGTTTCTTCACAATATGTTTGAATACTACAACCAAGGTCGTGTGTCAGCTTTCTATAGAAAACACACACACACACACACACACACACACACACACACACACACACACACACACAAGAAGACACACTGCTTCGGTAGTCTTGTATGAGTCTCTGGACGTGGACAGTTAAGTGGAAAGTTTTTCACTTCAGATGAACATTTTAAATCTACTCTCAGCCAACGCACTTAATCCTGCATGGCAGAAAAGTATGGACTTAAAAACTAAACTGAAACCAAACTTAACTTTATTTGATATGCATTTCATTGTGGTTGCTTACTATTAAAAAAAAAAAAAAAAAAACAATAGAGAGAGAGAGAGAGACCTCTCAGCAACACTCAAAGTGGCCTCAATACTTCACAAAGATGTATTGTCATACAGAAGGCTGAAAGGTGGTGATAATGGATTAGTTACCTCACACACTGATGACCTACTCGAGGTTTTTATGTGACAGTCGTTGTGATGATGACGAAATGATTAAAAAAAAAAGCCCTAAAATGAACACAGTCTCGCAGCAATGTGTCAAATAACGCAGCTTGATCAGTGCTCCTACGCATAGTGTCTTTTCAAAATAAACCCTTGTTTTCTCAGGGAGTTAGGTTAGGTTGAGGCAACAAAACCACTTAGGCTACATTCACACTAATACATTTTTGGGTTTTTTTTAAAAAAAAAAAAAAGGTCCACACAGCAACCTTTGAAATCACAAATCACATGATATAATAAAATAACAAAATACGTGATGACTCTAGAATTACACGTGGAAGCTTTTTCTGATCTGACGCCCCCTTTTCGCAGGACGACATCATTTCTCAGGGCCTTCCAAAGTTGTTACAACTCTGTGTTGGAAAATAAACGCAGGACTTCAAACCAGGAGACAGGTGGTCGCGTCCCAAAGTGTTGTCGAATTATTTGGAAGTTACGTTAGTGATGTTTGCAACATGTTTTTTTCATAATGTACGTAACTTATTTTAAGCCCAACCATGATGGATTTTCCAGAACCTAACTGTGCCCGTTCCACGGTAAAGACCTAAAGGAAGGACAATGTCTTTTTACCTCACCAATCTAAATTGATCAAATGTAGAATTTGCCACGTCTGAACAGTTTCTACTGCCGGTCCTGTTCCAAATGAAATGCATACAATAAATCACCTCTGGCCAAATAAAACACCCAACTATAGCACCTTTGATTGTTTGATTGTTGTTGGCTACATATTGCACTACTGTTTTGTTAGTTAATTTAATGTTATTATTATTATATTCTATTTGTTGTATATATTGTGCATTTTTCTTATTTTCTTCTTCTTCTTCTTCTATTTTTGTATATATTGTTCTTTTCTTATGTACATTTTTTTTTCTTTTCTTATGTAAAAATGCTGCTGTACCGAAAAAAATTTCCCCTTGCGGGATTAATAAAGTATTTATCTATCTATCTATCTATCTATCTATCTATCTATCTATCAAGAATTGGAGAGGAAAGAATCCTGTTACTTGAGTGACAACTACAAGCACCCGGACCAGCTAAAGCCGACCATCCACAGGTCACGACCCCAAGCAGAAGTAGGTCTCAAACTCCCTGGAAGTAAAATATTTCCTTCAGTGTTTCGTGCAAACCTTGTTTTTCTTCCTGTCTCTGTTGGTCACACAGTTTGAACTGAAATGAGGTATTAGTTGAGCGTCTATCACAGGTTCACAGCCGGGCCGGTAATGTCTTCATTCTAACAAGGTTCACGGCAGGGTGCAGGCTCAGGTCTGAGGGGGGGGATGAGGGCTTGTTTGTGAAAGGATGTTCGGGAATCCTTTTCGTGCTCCACTTTCAAACCTCTGCTTTGCCTCCGAGACTCAAAGTGTGACCAAAGAAATACGTTTACTCGCGGGGGTGAAGTGCCGCCTCGGTCCCTGTGCTGTGTTATAGAGGATAACCGTATCTATAATTTACATTTGAAACATTAACTTGTGAAATTTATGAACACGTTATCAGGCGAAAAAAAAAAGAAAAGACTGGCCTTGTGCAGAGCATTCACAATAAGACATACAAGAAAGCAGAAATTCTACGACAAAAAATAAAGCGAAAAAGTCTTCATGCAAATGAAATGTTCCTCCAGGCTTCTTCCTTCAAATCATTTCAAAATCACCTTAAAAGGTACCTTGCAAACAACCAGTCATCACAAGTGTCCTTCAGCATGTTGAAAGCATTTTCTTACCGTTGAAACCAACAAATATCTCTTTTTTTTGTATCCTCTGAAAGCAGCATTGTCATCGTCGTCAGTTAGCGGTCTTCTTCCCGGCCTTGTGTTACGGCGAATTGTATATATTAAACAATATTGTTCATCGGCGCGTTCTAAAACTGTGCCGTACGACTGTTACAAAATATCTGTATTTCTTGCATGAGTGAGGTCTGCTTCCACTTAAGCACAAAAGCTGCTTGTTTAAGGTTCAGTTTGGTGACAAGATTCATAATGCGTAATGGCCACTAGATGTCCTTTGAGGTAAATATAATTGGGTAATTTTAGGCCGTGTTCCGAACGACATTAAGCCTGCGGGCCCATCAATCATTTCGACGGGACCCCTCTGCAGGGGATGCCGGGGCTCCGGGCAAAAATATGAATGCCAAAAATTTTTGCTGCAATGCAACCCAATGTCATTTGGCAAGCTGCCGCAATGGCCAATTTAAAAATATGCAAGCACATATGAAACCGTAAACACTGCATCTTATCCTGCGATTGTTGCAACTAAATATGAAAGTGTGATGCTGATGAATGAATGCATGGATCTGTTAACCAAATTGAACTTTCTGCATCGTCTCACTGGTACGCGGCCCTTTGCATTTCTTTAAACGCATAAACGCAGGGTTGTCTTCTGCCAAAACGATCGACGGTGTTTTCCTTTGCGAGGGGTCTTCTTTCATGTGCATGCACAACATTCAACCTTTAATATATATATAGAATATACAGGCTATACAGCATGATCGCCATAATTTGTCCCATTGTGCACTAAAACAAAGAAGGAAAAGGGCCTTTCGATTTTAGTCAATACTGATCAAAGATCCTTCATAAAATCCTCATTTTATCAAAGATTTTATCTCAGGATATTCTCCAACTTAATACTACTGAAAATAAACCGAATACCTTCCTCCTCTGTACTTTACTCCAGTAAATCAGAGATGGAATTCATCCTTTTTGCGTGGCTGCACCTTGTCATTTTCTTGTTATAGCTAATTTGATTGGCTTGTTGCACCTATTCCTGCACGATGACTCACGTAGCTATAAGCATAATGTGACCTTATTGTATTCGACACACATCTGAAACCATCTTCTTCCCTTTTATTAGAATTTCATAGTGTTTTTTTTTTTTTTTTTTTTTTAAATCTATTTGTCCTTTGCGATTGTCTTATCTTCATATGGAACATGATCCGCACTGCTGCCCGCTGGTTATGATTATAACCTAACCTGTGCAGACATTTTCTCATGCGTCTCAGACATAGAAAAGTGATGAGTAATAACTCTTTTATTGCCTATAACAAACAGGCTTTTATTGACTTGATGCGAGATGGCAAGGTATGTCCAACCACCACAGAGAATTGTTTTCATACAGGAGGGAGA
Organism: Ophiodon elongatus; assembly: GCA_016806645.1. Lineage (NCBI taxonomy): Eukaryota > Metazoa > Chordata > Actinopteri > Perciformes > Hexagrammidae > Ophiodon > Ophiodon elongatus. Next base: position 580,303 of record JACSYO010002146.1, read on the forward strand.
AGATATTTTTCTTCAGCTCACCCAATAATGTGTTTTTATAGTCCCGCTTGTGATCAGTGCTGACATTCCCATCTGTCTGCTGCAATATATTAAGAAATCCCATCTTCACCTTTTCCAAAGCTTCTTTCTTTTCATCTGTGGAAATGTATTTATCTGCGGAGTATTTCTGCGTGCAAATGAGACTGGACGAAGTTTGTATGAAGAAAATATATATTTTTTTCTTTCCTGTTTCTTCTGGGCTCAACGGGCTCAATCAACACAGCCGCCTACACAAAGGTACCAGGGGGTATTCAAGCTTTGCAGTGAGGGAAATGAACTGCTTTTCTGTATTTAATGATTTTGTCCTTGAGATATGTATTAACAGTATAAAAAAAAAAATATATGAGAATACGATTGCTTATGGCTTTCATAAGAACTCACTTTGGGGAGAAGACTCAAAAGGACTCCGTCTGTGAGTGAAAAGAGACAAAAGGTGCTGCTTTTAAGAGAGAGAATGATAAAAAAAAAAATGAAAGTCTTAGCAGGCACGGTGTTTTTAATGAGCACGTTCTTCCAAAAGAAGACCATTGCAGGGTCTTCCACTGACATAAATATCACAAAACAAAAAGGGAAAAAAAAGGTCACAATAACAAAATTAAATAAATATATGGCCATTTCATTTCCTGTGTTTTTTTTAGTCTTCGGTGGACAAAGTACCTCACAGAGGGGGTTCAAACTGCTCTTGAGTGACGGGCGGAAAACTGAGCTCCGCAGAAAATAAAACACATAAATGATGTTTTCTTGTTCTTGACCAGTTAAAAAAAAATATAATCACAGGGAAGAGGTTGAACCTACCTTTTTTTTCCTCTGGCAGCTTTATTGTTGTTTTAGCAACAAACAACACCATTTTTTGGACAGCGTGAGGATTCCTACGGTTTGATTGAATATCAAGCATCAGTGGGACTGCCGCCGTACTCTTTAATGACAAACAATTCAAAAAAGACGGAGGTATCAGTGATTAATTTTGCCGGCGACAGATTTTATTAAACCACAGTTGCTCCTGAGTGTTTCAGGATGTGTGCTGAATAACAAATCCAGTTTGAGAGAATAGACGAGAGCTGAGATGGATTGTCACCGTCGGCTTTATCTTCCGTGCCTGTTTACACATCTTAAAGCGGGAAAATTACCCCTCCAGTTCATTTCTTTTTATATTTGTTATAATGTTTGGAGTTAGTTGTTATTGAGGTTTTCCAATGACAGCGAAAGACATGTTTAATTAGATACATAAAAAGCATTTACTACATTTAAGAATTATTTTGGAAGCACAAATATCATGAACTTCACTAAATTGAGTCTCTGTTTGTATTATATTCATCGGCTTTACTTAATGCAGCTTTGTGTGTGTCTAAATCCACTTTCCATTCTATAACATTACAACCTCAAGAGGTCTCGGTGTGTTTCATGTGCACATTTTGAGATGAATGCTGTCAATTGTGTGTGTGTTTCTAAGTTTTTCTTATTATCCATAACATGACAAAGCATAATTTTATTTAATTAAAATCAGAATCTGTGCATTATTCCAAATGATTAGTTTGTCGTCCTTTTTGATCCTGATTCTTTTCACTGATCCGTTCTGCTTTTGAGTGTCGTACTCTTAAGATAAATGGGCTTGTTTTCTTCTTTTTATAAAACAGGTAAACAATAATGAATTGGGGAAACATTAACATTTGAAGTTCATTCACGGTCGCTGTAATGAGAAGTTCTTAAAGTCTGAGGCTGCTGTATTTCTATATTTATCTTAAGTCATAAAGTCCCATTAAAGACCTCAACAAACAATGCGTTAGTCCATCTTTCAATACTTTACTGTGTCTGCGGCACTCAGCCCCCAAGTGAAGCGTGTGTTTGTCTGCGACTATTTTCAGCTGAGGATTAGTACAATATGGTCCTCTGCAGTACACACACACACACACACACACACACACACACACACACACACACACACACACACACACACACACACACACACACACATATATATGGTTTTAGCAATGGTCAAACTAAAAGTTGTTATGAATATGTACCAATAAATCACTGAAAATTGAGTTATTGAGGCTGCAGCACTTTCATTGAAAAAAGATTGACCGTTAAGGGCCAGTAACAACAATGTATATATATATATATATATATATATATATATATATATACACACACTGTATAAACATATTTCATGTATTTTTTGGAAGTGCAACAAAATTGCACCCTTATGTCTAATGTATGACGTTTATAGCATGTCATCCTATGTTTATATTTTTTATTCTAGTTTGGTATATTTATAATGAATTCTAATATATTTGTTGTGTATGTATATTAGGTATTTATAATATATATTATGATGCGTGTATTTACTGTTTCTTTGTAATGCCTGCATTACCTGCTGTTGTAGCTAGCTAGCTAGCTAGCCGGAGAGCTTTTCCCCTCATCAACATCTTTTTCCTGAATAAAGAGATATCAAAAGTACAATCCTAAGAACAAAATTCCACGGAGGAATAAACGGACCAGGAAACAGAAAAAAATGAAACAAGTTCAGAGAAATACTGTGACGGTTCAGCGTCAGTATGTACCGGGCTGCGACGTTACTAAACCAATACAATATTTACACATTCGGGGATTCAAATATCCTGCGCCACAATTTGCTGACAACAGCAGCGCGGACACTCTCGAATGACCTAGAAGCTTTATATTAAAGAGGCAAAACGAATAAGCGGTGCACGGCTTCAGAGGGGGGATGCAGGTCTCCTGTTCCTTATCGTCCTCCATAGATTTTCACACAAAGTAAGTGCTCCTGTTTTGACTCGAACACAGTAACTCACTCACTCTAAACACATTAGAGCTCCATTTACACCCGCTGCTCGCTGCTACTTACCTGCTTCCAGCCTCCCCAAACCGCTGTGACATGATGCAGCCATTAGAGATGTGAGAGAACAGAGTGATAAAGTATGTCTGACATCTCAAAAATATTCATTTTGTTATATTTTACTCACCAGTTTACTTAATGGGCCCTTCACGAAATGCAGAGCGGGATCTGGTACACTTTGTTTTATTACAATTGCACGTGGCGCTGACTACAGGCCAGCCATAAATGCAAAAAAAAAACACCGGTCTTCCTCCATACATTTACACATTACATGTTTTCTTATGCATTTCTTGAGCCGATTTCTATTTTATGGAATAAATAAAGATTTGTGGAAACTTAAATTCAGCTTACAATATGTCATCACTTGCTCCCACTTAGCAGCTACATGTCCTTTGCAAGTGGCACATGCCACAAATTTAAGGTCAGGTTTAACTAGATTCTAAATAGACAAAATGGAAAGATTCTAAATAGTTCATTTTTTTTAATTCAGCTGCTGATACATTTTAAAATCAATTGAAGAAAACAGTCCAACGGTGTTAATATACCACATTCTGCAAACTTTCCCTGCTTTGCTTGTTTTCTAAATAGTTTGTCTGTGTTATTTATAAAAAATGCATTAAACAGAGATGACAATCAAGAAAACGAGATGGAGATATTCATCTTCTTCGAATGTTTTAATGTTTTATCACTGATCCACGCAGCATGCAGTATAACACCTCTCTTCCTTTAAAAGTGATTTTGGCACATTTACATTTAAAATAAATATACATAAAGTGTTACATAGTGGTAACAAGCAATACATAAAGTGAAGAAAGCAGACTGGAAATAGAATCAACTGCAAGGAAAGTGAGTCTATCCAAAGTGTTGAGGAAACAGCTCGCTTGCTTCCTGTTTTCCAACTGGAGTTGGCAGTCACAACTGTCTTGAGCTTCTTTTTGTCACCACTGAGTTTATTTCCCCGTAATCATCTTCTGTTGCCCAGACGCCAGCCCCCTCCGACGCCACAGACCGTTTTAATACAGCGCTGTATCGTAATTGTCTTTGAGGCCCTCTGCTTTTTCATTATGCATTTTGAGGCAGTGATATTAAAAGCCTCTTTAATTCACAAACGAGAAAAAAAACAAAAAAAAAAAGACAAATCAATTCACAGGCAACTGATACTTCATCATTTATTCATTTTTTATCACCGGCTCATCGCGATCTGCGTCGGCAAGCGTGCAAACAGGCCGCCATTGCTGATAAAGCTTGCAGCGGGGTGGTGGGGAGAACTTCAAAATGGCAATCACGAACTTGAGATGGATGTGTTCTCCCTCGAAGGCAAAGGGAACAGTGCGTATGCCTGTGCATGGATGCGGTTTCCTAATTTAGTGAAGATAAGAGAGCCATCGAGAGAGAAAATTGAGCTTTATCCCGTCGGAATCTCACCTGTTTGGGAGCTCAAAACTTCAATCAAAACCGGACCGGTCAGCAGCTGTAACAGGATATATGCTCGGTGGCTTCACAAAGTCCGTTTTTTAAGACTTTATCAGAGGACACTTTTAGGGCTCTGCAAAGCCAGCAGCCATTTAATCCCTGCCAGGTGAAAGCTTCTCTCAGTGGTTCTGTTAGCGGTTTGAAGCCACTCGGCACTCTGATTTGGGAACGGAGGCCTGCATGTCTGATTGAGCCATTTGTTGAGCCACCTGCAGAGTTTTGATTTACAAATTCTGCTCTCCAGTTTGTTCACATTTCAGTTCGAGAAAATATATTTTTCCGCACAAATCAGCATGAAAAGTAAGTGGAAGAAACAAAAATGACCATAATAATGCAGTTTTCAGTCACCACTACAGACCAAAACACACAAGGCTTGTGTAATTATATATTTTTCTTATTGCCAACAATACCAAGAAACAAATACTGCAACTGTCTGTCTCTTAAAACCTTCCTCCTTCTTTACCTTGTCTGTCCTCACATGCACGTTTGAGTGTCTTAAACTTGCATTCTCTCTACTGGCCAGCAGGGGACGACTTCTCTGGTTAAAAAAAAAGAAGTCTGATTGTACAGACGCCAATGAGAATTATTTTTTTTTTTACCAGTCCAGTGATAATCAACACGTTTAATGGCTTGCAGCCATATACGCTGCCGATGTTTTGGTTTAATTAGTGACCGTGTTAACTGGTGACTCTCAGCCAAATGTCTCTGTGGTTGCTCGTAGTGACAGCAGCGGTTTTAAGCGCCAACAGAACATGTAGGTGTCCTCGTAAAAGCCTTCAATCTATTTTAAACACATACTCATCTCTGTTTTATATCTACACCAACCAATTAACGTAAATTACTACGAGAAAGGGTCGTAATCCTGTTGGAATTCTGTAAAACTGGAGTGCCCTGTTGGGACTAGTAATTCTGACAAATACGCAAAAACCCGACATTTTGATGCTGTTTTAATTCAATATTTAAAGTTTGCTAACTTGTCTGGATGGCTGGGGCAAAACGCTACTTCAGTTGCCGAGATGTACACGCATACCTTTGATGACGTCAGCTGTAAAAAAAGGGTCCATATGGAACGGGCTCAAAATAAACTAGAGTGCCCATGTGCAACGGCATCATCCGCGGAGGACCACATCCTTCTTCGTCTTTGTTGTGTTCAGGAGATCGGGAGGCAAGAAATGCAGTGCGGTGCAAGCAGTATGCCACGGGATTAATGATGAGCCCTGCTGATCCCCGTCAGTGATCAGAGGCTTCAGGTCAGTGTCAGCCTGCTGCTGCATGGGCAAATCAATGATCCTTTCAGAGCCCAGCTCAAGTAATGAAGCTTCAGGTGGACACATTACGGACTAAAACCTATCCGAGTTCCCCACTGTAAGAAAAACCCTCTGTTATATAAATCAACGTAAAAAAGAAACGTTGATATATTCTTTTATGCTAAATGGGACATTGAGAGCATTAATAAAGCAGCAAAAAAACTATTTGTAATGTAAAGATGTATTGGAGTAATGTCTACCTGAGCTGGGAATGAAGTTGCTCTCCCTCTGTGTGTGTTGTAATATAAAGTTGTCATAGCGTTGCCCACCCTCCGTTTCCTCCACAGGTAAACACTGTTAGCTCTGTCAACACTTTCTGCGCCGTTTGCACTGTTAGCACCGTCGCCATGCTGAGAGACGCTCAGGGCAACAGAAATGCTCCCAAACCCGTATTTAGCACCTATACTATTAAACCAAAATGTATCTAATGTTTTGAATCTTGCCTGTTTTGCATGGGGGGGGGTGGGGGGGGGTGTTATCTTCTTCTTCCCCTTTTGTATCGGTGCAATGATACATCATATTGTTTATTACTGCAGCAAACATGTGATATGTGGCACTGTGTGAATCCAGGTGCTGTTTCCATACAGCTGTTTCATACGACAGGCGTTGCCACAGTGAGTGATCCGATATGCTAACCTTTCAATTTGAAAGGTTTAGGCGTCTTTGCTTTCTCCATTCAACATGTCTTGTCTTGTTCTACCTTTTATTTTATCCTCTTCTTTCTTGTGTCTTATTGTAGTTTGCTCCCATTTGCATTAGTAGCCTCTGGAGTCAGCAGAACCACTTACAGAGCAGCAATGTCTGGTCAAGGACTTTTATCACCTTCCAGATGTTTAAGAGTAGATAGCTGTTCATCCTATGAGACTTAACTTTCTAAACTTCTCGGATAGTTGGATTCAAATAACTAGTCAAGGCCCAAAGGCTTAAGATGAGTCACTGTTTCACAAACAGCAGAGGATTAGGGCCATGAAATTCACTCATTCATTCAACCCTTTATTTTAATTTAAAACTACATTTAGGTAGAGACCTCATTTACAATATAGCCGAGTAAAATACACAATAAACAATCATGGGCAACAAGAAACGTAATAATAAATAAAGCAATTCAAAGCACATGAATCAACAAAAACAATAACAACTGGAAGGGAAATAGGATGACATAAAAAAACAAATGTAATTGTCCTAATAATAAAAGTGAGGTAAGCGTTAGATCGTTCTGCATTTTCATACTACTTATTAATAATACATAATACTTATTCCATACTGCAGGTGCACAATGAGAAACCTGGATTTTCCAAGCTCAGTAAAAAGCCGTCACCTGCAACATAATCTAATCATTTGAGCGTGCTCCACACGGGCAAGGATTAAAAGACAACAACAAAGCAATGTAAGTGGGTAAAAGGACATTAAGGGCCTTCTGAATAAATAAAACAGTGTCTAGCTGTCACGCCGTACAGAGAGAGAGGGGGGGGGCACCCGACCGTAGCACACAGTTCACAACGATGAGTATCGTAATTATCTCCTGTGATAAAGTTTAGTGCTGAACAGAATCCAGGAGCTTCAGAATCGCAGTTGAAGCACGCGTGCATAAAAATGTCACCATAATCCAACACTGACAAGAAAGTTGCCTCAATAACCTTCCTTCTAAAAAAAAAAAAAAAAAAAAGGAGAAGAGGAATCTCCGAAAGCAGAACTACTTTTACTCCAATAAAGGATGTGATTACAACTACTGGACTTGGCTAACAAGTGCATTTCACGAGGGTCGGCTCTATGCTCATTAAGTCTGCCATGCAATAATAACTACATGTGTTAATTGACTCCAAACTCATTAAGAATACAAATCATCTGATGGATAACCGGAGGGTAATGATGATAACGGCAGACGAATGAGCCCAAAGCCACGGCTGAAATTATCATGAAGGAACATATCTGCAGTGCACTGCATCATTATTACTGCAATATGTTAAACAGATTTGTATTACAAGTAGGTTCAAATGTATGCGACCTGCGTCTGTGGAAGGATGGTGGAATGAATCATTGTCAACATATGTTTATTAATAAGCCAACTGTTGCATTTATGTATAAAAGTCAAACCTGTTAATAAAACAGAAAAAGAAACCGTAAGCTCTAAATCATTACATTTAGATGCAGACAAACAACTTTATCTTCAAGCAGCGCTCCAAAGCTGTGCTGATATATATATATATATAGATATATGTGTGTATGTGTGTAATTTACAAAAAAAACATTCTGCAATAAATGAAGAGAAGAGAGAGTGTCACTAAAGGCAGAAGAAGCCTTTTATGTGCAGAGATCCTTTAAAAAGAAAAGGTGACGCTGTACCTCAAACATGTTTCAAGGCTTTGGCACAACATCTGGTGCTGTGAAGTCGATCCACTGTTCTGTGGAGGCGCTGGAGAAATGGAAGCACCCTGGCACTTATGAGCGCGGGGTGAAAACACGAAGCTGAAATGCATTACACGAGAGTCTCCTGAGAGCGAGCCCTCAACGCTGTCCGAGGTGCTGCAATTACTTTGAGAGCTTCGGCATGAGAGAGGCTCAGTACAGCGCGTTCTTTGGCAAAGTCCCACGTTACATGTGGTTACTGTGGCGCAGTCTTATGGGCAAAGTAGGAGGCATTTGTTGATGTACTTTAAGACAATAATAAGGTGCTAGCACAGGAATACTGCCATTTTCTTTTTATCAACTTCTGCTTCTTTCTACTCTGTAGTTACTGACTGAAATAAGGATTTTGTCAGATACAAAAATAATCTTTTACCTCAAAAAAATCATCAACATACGTAGTCGAGTTTATTTATTTTTTTTTACATGTAAATTCACCCATTTTAAATGTTATCTGCCCATTAAATTGCTGTTATCAGTTGTCATCACTACCATTGTAATGCTTCAGACGTGGTCGGCGAGTGTCAGATTTTCGGTTTGTCCGAAAATGTAATGAACTATAAATTCAGGAAACTCAGAGAGAGTTTAAGGGTGAAAGGACAAATGCAATACGGTAGAAGTCCCATGTGATACTGTGCTGTAGCTCCAGAGTTAAACTTTGCATATGGAACCCAGCACACAGCGTCTTCTTTATGACTCCAAATGCCAAAACGTGACCCAAATGCAACCGAAACCAACATCATATTTTAGTCAGTCAGAACTATCGTACAGGGACAAACACGGGTTAGAAGGTTAGAATGTGACAGTGAAACGGGGGGGAGAGCAGTTTCTTAATAATTTACATTTTAAAATAACCAAACTTGAACCAATATTCAAGAAAATAAAAGTACGAGGAAAATGGTCACAGACATTGTTCACTATTGTATTCAGCAATTCAATGACATATCACTTAGATTAAAGAAAATGGCATGGCTTTTTACAGTTTATGAGAGGCATGAGAAAAGATTGGGTCATGTTTCTTCCAGAAAAATCCAGGCTGCAGATAAGAAAGGACTAATCTGATTTAGCACATAATATATTCCTAAAGTATTCATTCCTTCTGGGCGGCATAGTGGGTGGTCTCCGGAGTGCTAATTGTCCTTATCAAACATGAAAAGATATTTGCTTGAATCATGTAACTCATAATGGCATAATTTCACTGGAATTACCATATTACCAAAATAAATGTCAAGATTGGCTTGTAGATACTTCCGTCTGTGTATCCATAAAAGCACATTTCAAATGTGGACAATGTATAGGCGTATTTCTTATTAATACGTTTTATTAGTCTAGCAAGGACCCAAACTCAGACGAAAGCAGGCAGACTGGTGGAGTTGAAAGATTTATGAAACAAAAGGCTCAAAGACAGAGAGTCCGAGATACCGGCAGGTACCAGCATGCAGGAGACGGGTAAACAAAACTCCATACAGCGGCCTAATGAAAGCAAATCAGCTGAGAACAAAGGAACTGGGCGAGCACAAAGAGTGAGTGACTAATGAGGACGTGGCAACAGGTGAGCAGGTCTAGTGACTGCAGGGCTAACGAGGGACAGGTGAAACTAATCAGGGCAGACAATCAAAAGTGGCGGGAAAAAAAAAAAAAAGCACAAAGGCAGGAGGTGACATGAACTGTTTACCCCTCAAGCTTCTTTTTGCGTTTATTATGCATTTATCTTGTACTTTTATCTATTTATGTCAACCCCTTCATCCATAGCTTTAAGATAATTGTTAAAGTTTCTGATTTATATATATTTTTATTTATTTTTTTACTTTTTGCTGTTTTGTGTTGTTTGTGCTTCTTATGTGAAACCCAATTGCAACAGATAGTGCTCAGATGTTAAAGATGACTCAATATGTGGATTTATTTTGGCTATGGATGACCCAAATATGCTAATTCTAGCATGTTCTTGTACCAAAACAAACATGGAACCTGACTAGCAGCTTTTACAGTTTATATGCACTGCAAATTGCGTTGAAAATTCTAAGAAAACAATAAGTTTGGGTGAGATCCTCCTAATTGCTGTTAATTGTGATTGCGCAGGAAAGTTGCAGTTAAATTTATCTCCCTGAACAAAACCGACAATTGTCCTTTTGAAGGAGAAGAAGATAAAAATATCTTCAGTCTTGTCGCCATCTTAATCTATAAGCTTGGGGAAAAAGGAACAAAAAAAGGGTTATAGTGCTGACGAAGGATTTTCTTCTCACAGAAGTTCCAATAATGCAGCAGCTGTGATTAGCTAAACCTTTGTGGAGTCTCTGCGATGCCATCAGTCCTGCTAAGGCCGAGACAAAGATCCGATACTGCACTCGCATGGGACACACAACAAAGCCTGTTAGCTTTTTATAAGAGAGGGTGTGTTTATGTATGCATGCATTGAAGTGTGAATGGGTGTGTGCTTGCTGTAAACCTGTTTTTTGGAGAGTGGCTTTATGCCTTGCTGTCCTTCTGTCATCTGACCATGAGATTTTCATATTTTCATGGCTGCTTGCAAAGACTTCTTCTGGGGTTTGTGATTTTTTTTTTTTTTTCATAGTTGTTTGCTTTTCAAAAAGGTGTCTGAGGCAGTGTGACCTTCAGGATGTAAAAATACATTTGGCATACAAAGTCTGCCTTTTTGTGAGTTTACACAGGTGGGGGGTGGGGGGAAGTGCATATTTTCAGATGAATTCAATTCCTTGCAAGTTCAGTGGTTTTAGATGATAATTGAACCTTCGCTAAGCCCGTTCCTAAAACGGCAAATAGCATGTTAGCAAACAGAGACGGTTGAATATTAATTATTATTAATGCAACCAAGTGTGTGAATCAAGCCCATGATGTGCAAGCAATATACCTGCACACTAAAAAAAAAAATGGAAAAGCGGAATGATTTAGTTAAATTCAGGGTGGTCTCATCCAGCAAAGCTACGAAAAATAAGGCGCCATAATCATATCCCACAAAATCTTTTTGGACGTTATCTCATCAGCTTTTCCCTCGATTTGAATGGCCTTTTTTAACATTTAAAACACTCGACCAACAAATTGTGTTGTGAATGTAGCTCTCAAATGCATGTTGAAGTAAATTTTCTTGATAATTCAGAACGATCATTGTAGAAATCTGCCATTATTTCCTTTTGAAATATCTCTCACTGACCTAGCAACAGTAACCAAGAGGGGAGGGGCTTAGCGAAGGGTCAATTGGAGAGATTATTTATGTTAAGTGGCCTGAACAACTGCTTGAATCAATCATAGGGGGATGGCATGTTTACTGCTGCATCATTTTTATGTTTATGGGCTGTGATGAGTTTACAGTCTAATCTATGAACCTAATTACCAGGCTGAATTTCTCTGCCTTGTGTGGAAAGGGCCTCTCCGAAAAATTTTCTTTACAGATTGCCAGTCAACGTCATGCAGTTTTCATGAAGATGCTCGGAATTATTTTTAGATCTTTGAGCTGTATTAAAAAAAAGTAACAATCTGGTCATTTGAGGTGAGCTACAGTCAATGCATCACGGCTGGACTTGGCCTTGATTTACATCCTTTTCTTCCATCACTGATGAAATCCATTCTATCAGGCAGCTTTTCAACCTTTGAATGAAAACACCCTCTGCAATGCCTCCTCTCAGCAGGTTCAGATCATCTGACTCAGACATAGTGGTGGTGCAGTCTGCCAATCGGCCTCTCTGTAATCATTCTGCCAGTGAGAACACTTCAGGAAATTGGCTTATTAGTCTAATAAACAGCGTTTATTGTTCAGGGACGAGAACACAACACAAGAACGTTAGGCATTACCAAAGTTATTACAGTTCATCCTCAGGGGAAGACAAATGCTTGGACCAACTGTTATCCACCTAATAGTTTGAGACATTTCATAAATAGAAACCACACCAACAGAAAGGCCCACACTGTCTTTCCCATGTTGCTGAAGTTGCTAAAAAGAAAAGTGGATCTTCAGTAATAGAGAAAGCATTAACAATACCATAAAGGTCGAGAGAAAGCAGCAAGGTGTGCGTACCTGAAGGTGTTCCCTCAGTTGCACTATTTGTACATAAAATGGTGTGAAGAAGTTGCAAATGCCAATTATTTCTCCACATTAATAGACCTAGATGTATATTTAAAACCACTGATTAGAGCAGTGACCTGTGAGTGTTATATTCTTAATTACTGAACACTGACAAGGTGGAGTTCATCAGATCCACTATTTCACACACTGTCACCTTTCTTATGGACATCTGGTGTCAGTTTTTATGTTTGTTTTTTTAATGATTTTGCAAGAACTTTCAGGTATGAACAGTCAGGTCTCAACATCTGTACAGTCTAATTTCTCTTGGAATTAATCCACGCCCACACATAATTAACCCTAAGTCAATGTAACCTTTTATGCCTACAAGGTAGCCACGCCCTAAAGTATACCCTGCTTTATGGTCTATTTCACTCTAAATTTACTAAATGAACATCATGCTGTATTGAAGAAGACTTGAAACTAAAGATTGAGACCATCAACTCATGTTTACAATGTTTACTGAGGGAATAAAGTGAGTAATCAAGTGAGACTTCTTCTCATAGACCTCTATACAATCAGACGTTTTGCAAGCTGAGGATTCTCCCCCTACTGGCCAATAGACAGAATGCAAGTTTACGGCACTTCTGTATTGGCTTTATTCCCCCTTTTTCCGTTCTTTAGAGGTTGCTGCCGGTTACATTGTCGTGGTATTGGATATATCTTGATGTTATATGTTCATTGCCTCATCTTACCATCATTAAACTAAACAGACATTCAGTAGACATTTTCAGTAGCTGTTTTTTAATCGCACCAACATATTTTAAGATTGGATTGTAACTTTGAACACTCTCCACAAATGCATCTTATTTATGTCTTTCTGTGTTGCAGCGGACAAAATGTTGAGGAGAGAAACATCCCGGATATTTTATGACATAAACACAGGGTAAGTGCTTCTGCTGCATATAAATAGCATCATTTCATGCCAACCATCATTACACACCAGCATCATTAAACATCGCCTCAGTCAATCAGACGTCCGCAGAGAGCCCCTGGACAGCGTTCGTAATGCCACGGCGGTTATATTCTGAAGCCTGCAGCTGTCTGGGGTCGGGTGTTGGATACTTTTGTCCTTGCATGGCCGTAATGTAGGTTTATGGATAATAAAACGACAACTGGACAATGTTTGTTTTGTCCTACAACGGATTAACATTGTCACGTTCAGACATTATAGCTATAGTTTATCTTTTTATATGATGAAAAGGATCCAGCTCATAAAATTATTCATTTCTAAAATGAATTATCCATCTTTGCAAACAGTCACATCTCTATCTGAATTACAAAATGTGGAGGCTACTGTCAAGCTTTCCATTCTTGAACAGTACAATTTAAAAATGATAACGGGCAGATTTACCACTTAATTTTAAAGTAGTACTTTTTAAAACAATAGTTCATTGATTGCAGACAAAAGCAGGCTTCCAATATCCAGCCCACAGCTGTCGATTTTTCCAGGTAAAAAAAAAAAAAAAAAGATCTCGAGCTGCATGTTTGAGGTAAAAAAAAGTCCTCGCCAGATGATGATCCATTTGTTTGGCATTGTTACAACCCTGTAGGCCACTAGGAATAAGGGAAGCAACAAAACCACAGATGTAGCCGGGCAAGTACTGCAGTTTATTGTTCGGTGTACCAAACAAGAGTCAGAGTGACAAAGTTACAAATCTTCTGCTCAAAAGCAGGATACAAAAACAACATATATTATGCTAAACCATACAATAAACGACACGAAACACAGATTAACAACACCAGAGAGCCACAGAGGCGGACTGCTCAGTTTGAAACACAGCCGCCCTGGCATTTACTCAAAGCAGCTTTTATCAGATGAGTGGCGGCTGGAACCGGAGTCGAAAAGAAGGAGGGGCTAGTCGGAGAATGACTGGGGCACAAACACAGGTGGGAGGTCCGGAGGCGTTGCCCAGGCGACAATCTCTCTGGAGACGTCTGCACCGCAGTAAAACATAAATACACAGGATGGTCGCCTCCAGACCGTAACAGGCATGGTAATAAATAAGCATTGCGGCTAAATCCAAAGTTTGACAGACTCACTCTGCCTAATTACGGTTGAATTAATTACTTATTAAAAACAAAATATGCCACTGTTCTTTTCATAACACATAATGTTGCCCTGTAAGTGTGTTAGATAAATAAAAAACTGCTAAATAAACAGAGTGATATGTTGTGTATTCCTATTTGGAAGACTTTAAACTCCTCAAACATAACTTGAGGGCTGTATCGCAATCCTCCGAGAGATCTTAGATTAAGCACTGCAGCTCGATGTGCTTCCACTGTGAGAGGTTACGTGATTGCGTTTCACTCTCCAATGAATTGGACATTTTCTTTTGCCATTACTCAAACCGTGGCAGATGGGAAGTGAAGTCATCAGCACGCGACGCCGACAACGCCTGAACTCAGTTGATGTATTCTGAGACGGGTCTGTTGCTATAATCGGACCTAATGGAAACAGATGTTGTGTTCCATGGGACATGGCGTCTCCAGCACAGCATGCTGGCTGCCAGGCGCTTGGTGCAGGAGAGACATCTTGCTGCTTTTCATCTCCCCACCTCGCGCCACATCCCAAATAATCTTTCGGGAACAATGTCAGAAATAACACCCGTGCTCACTAACGGAGGCAAAGGCAAAGTGCCAAACAAGACAGGAGCCCTTTCAAAAAAACATCACATCTAAACACACAAATCAACGAGGAGATTTTCTTGTACGTTCTTCTGTTTTTCTGCTCTGCACATGCAAGAATACAGAAAGCGAGAAACAAATTGCCTTTCTCAATAGCCCAGACATAGCTGCACACAAAATTACTTCTGAAAGGCCATGGGAGAGGCAAAACAATTTCCTGACAAGTGCAAAAACAGTGGGTGCGAATGCAGGGGTTGAGAGACAAAGAATATTATTATGCATAGCCAGTGCGTCGTCTAGGAAACTCTAATTGGAAGTAATTTTGCACTCAGCTCTAATAAAGCTAATGGAAGCAGAGGTATCATATCAAGGCATGGCACATTTCTCTTTTTATTAGCTTGACTCTCAGGAAGCAGGGTGTGTCTTTGTTGCCTATTCAGTAATTGTGCGGTCAGTAATTGTGCAACCCTGAAAAGGCTCCTCTGGATGCAACAACGGAGGTCAGAATGGAGGAGTCACAACTGGCCGACGGCCATCAAACTGATGACATCCCGACTCCTTCGCGAACCATAAAGAAGGCACGATTGGCAAGATGGAATCCATTATCCCGTCCTCTCCCCTCTAAATGAGGCATCGGCAAGCACATGGAGCACTCCTCAACGCCCCGTGAAGACATCGCACAATCAATGGGCTTTAATCACGTCCATTTTACCTCTTTTTTTTTTTACCCTCAGTAACGAGGAGAAAATGTCTCACGCTCAATTGCCCCTGATAACATTGAAAGAGAGCAAGATGTTCACGTGGGGATGGGGCTGAGGGGGGCAGCATTCGGGGAACAGTGAAAGAAGTGAAGGGTCATAAGTTCATCATGCTGCAATTATACACAATGTTGTCATTAGAACAGCGTCTGTGAGCGCTGCACACACACACACACACACACACACACACACACACACACACACACACACACACACACACACACACAGGGTTTTTAGCTTAGAACGTTATTGCAGAAAAGCTACACGAATATCAACCACTAACAGACCTAGACATCTTTTTACTGCAAAAGTGTGCAAGCCGTAATAATTGCCAATATGCATCTAGCAGATAAGGAGCAATGTTGGCGTTCATTCAAGCCCACTCTTGTAGCTCCATTATGAGAAACATTATATATATATATGTATATATATATATATATATATATGTCACATCACATAGAAAAACAAGTGCACAACCAACGGAAAAAATGTGGTTTTGCCAAAGCACATGGTTCTGTACAAGGCAGTACAAACAGTCTCTAAAATGCAAACAACAAAAAAAACACTACCGTGCGAAAACATGTCAACAATGCAGATAACAGCATCTCTCTCTCTCTCTCTCCCTCTCTCTCTCTCTCCCTCTCTCTCTCTCTCTCCCTCTCTCTCTCTCTCTCTCTCTCTCTCTCTCTCTCTCTCTCTCTCTCTCAAAGACAGTAGGCTACATGACATGTGAAATCCCCCTACCTCGGGACAGAAGTGCAAGACTAACAATGGTTTTGCTGGCGACGTGTTTTCTAGTGACACTTCTCGGTGTGACGAGCCCCTAAGTGTCGAACCGAGTTCCCAAAAAAAAAAAGTTGTGCTTTTCATCAAAGAGTTGTGAACAGATTATGTTCTGAGTGGGAGATTTCACATTTGAAAAATAAACGTGCTTAGTTGACACTATTTCAACGACAAAACTTTCTAAATTTCTTCAAACAACTCTTTGGCATTTCTGTTCTGCAGTGTGTCTTCTTACTGGTCGGCCGACACACATACATATCAGCAGATGTGGTCCATAAAACCAAAATATTTAACTGAAAGAGTCTAAAAAGCCCCTCAAAGCTGCAGATTAATTTTTTTCTCTGCCACTGTCATGTTTCGCATCACTTTTTTATATGTAAAAAGTTGAACTGTGGAGTTTAAAAAAAAAAAAAAAAAAAAAAGTTTAAGTCAGGTGTTAAATTCATTTTGTTCATTCCAATACCACCGCTTCTACAGTGTGTAATTCACACACACACAGAGAGAGAGAGAGAGAGAGAGAGACCCTTTGCCTTAAAAAAATATCAGCCTGACAGAATCACCCTAATTTTTAAAATAGCATGCTGCTGAGGCAAAGCTCAACGATGTTGTTCATCAAATCACATTCACCTTATTAATTTTTAATCTGCTCTCCTCAGTTGGTGGAGCTGCACTTGATGAGTATTCACTTATGAATTAAAAAACCAAGGTGTGCCTCGCTCAAATTTAGATCAGGCTAGTAACCTTCATTCAAAGTGCATTCACATATTCTGGCATGTTTGGTGCAGTTGACGTGAACATCTACACCTTTTTTAATTTAGTGACAACACCACCTGAACTCAGCTGGCACCCCGTACACTTTGATGTTTGTTTTTGGTTAACGAGTGAGAATGTAATCTAGGAAACAAGCTCAACTTTTTGGAGGAAAACATGTTAACGTCTGACAAGCAGCCCATTTTCAGCACGCTGAACGTCTGACCGAATGAACCAAGGGCAGAAAGTCGCTGACTACATCATTTTGTGTGTCTCTGCTCATCAAAGTCATATTTTGTGTCTGACATATCAGATTTGACGTTGAACACGTCTGGATGGACACATTGTGTTTCACGTGGAGGACAAATTCCACTTTTTCACGATTTTGAATTATGCAGCCGGTTATCTTAGCTTAGCATGAATAATGGAAACAGGGGGAACACGATTACATGTTAAACGTGTGTTTGATTTGTACAAAAGCCAAAGTGTAAAATTGATTCAGTTTTAAATGAAGTCATGTCCCAGAGTATTTCTTTGAAGGGCGAAGTAACCTCCTGGAGTCTCTGCTGGTAACCTCGCGGTGACTAAAATATAATCCGCCACATAATCCCGTCCTGTCCTGTAGTGACCCCTTTCCCAGCATTCCCATCACCTGACCTCTCCCACCCACTGACTCCCCTGCTTCCCATTTCCCTAATCACCCTCGTAGTACTTATACGGCCCATCTCCACTCATTCTCTGCAAGATTGCCTAGTTTGCATCCACCCAGGCTTTCCAGCTCCAAATGTGAATGTGTTAATTAGAGAGCTTCAGAGGTGCTGGGAGGTGATTTTTGTTATCTTTGGGGAGAGCCAGACGAAACTCTTTCTCCGGGTTTCCAGGTTTTTGTGCTCAGCTAAGCTAACAGCTGCTGATGGTAGCTTGATATTTACTCTAGAGACATGAAAGTGGCATTGATTCCCTCATCTAAAACAAAAAATCTGCAAAATGTCAAACTATTCCTTTAGGAGCAGGAGTAATCACATCTTAATATCCACATCTGATGAAGCTCGAAATGGGAGGAGCCTTGTTTTAAGTCCCTTTTTAAGTTCGCTGCACCGATTGAAGGAGAGATAAATCGTATGTTGGCAGCATCTTCCATATGCCAGCCTGCCTCCCATGGGGCAAATCTGTCTTTTCAAGGTAGAGGCCTCTCCTGTGGTGATGGAGCACCTCGAGGAGCCCCACGAATGCAGAAATTGCACGACACACCTATTCTGCATAGTTGTTTTCAGATGACTGCGTGGTCCATCTTTCAATCCATGAAACCCCACCTCCAACCTTTCCCCAGGTTTCTCTTTTTTTACCTCCGAATGTCTCTGAATAAAATATGCAGAAAGCTGAGACGGCTCTCGAGAGGTTACCGAGGAAGCAAAGTTTTGATTCCTTTGGGGGACCGAGTGTGGCGAGAATGAGATGGCTCACTAGATATCTTTCTCTTATCAGAGCAAATCTCATCAGTGGATGAGTGATCTCACCTCTCCAACTGGACGCCAAAGTCGGCGTGAAGGTTGTTGCTCAGAGCTGAGAGGATATTGGTAGACGTGCTCTTTGTTTAAAAAAAAAGGCAAAAATCACAACGGGCTTCATTCCTTTTTCAGACGTTGTTGTGCGATAAGAAAAATAAAAATAAAATTGGTGCCAGGGGTGTCAAACATGAATTCAGAACTACACAATGGCTCTAATGAGTGAAAGGAATCTCCAAAGATGCACTGGCCTCGAAGCAACAAAAAGCCAAGGTCATCCTGGAGCGTCTGGTCGTGAAAGCTTTTTGTTGTCTCCAGTGGCTCTCAATCTGAATAGCAATGACTCAAAACGCCACACTAACATTAGTGCTGGTTTCCAATCAAACAGAATGCCTAAAATTATATCACACTAACGTTTTCAAGTCACGGGGTTACGAATTCTCTTGATGCCTCGTCCTTTTGATTCCTGAGCGTTTTGTCACCCTGTTAAATTATTCATGCCCGGATGATGGTGCGGCTCTGCGTTATGCTATCTCACCCTCCGCCACTTCTTTGGGGAAAGCTGAATGGTCAAAGACATTATGAATCCCATAAACTAAAGCACGACGGCAAAAACTGGAATGCCATGCTGAATTTAGTCGTCTCCAGTGAGCTACTTTTTCTTTCTTACTCTCTCACCTTTCATGTTGCACATGGCTTATTCCCCTGAAGTATTAAAAAAAAAAATGATGCCCAAGAGGGTGCTCTTGCCCCCTCCAGCCAATAATGACAGTGAAAAAAACTCCCTCTGGGGAGATTTCTCCTTTGAAATTGCCTGCCATTAGTTTGCCACTTCTCTCACAAATCATCTATTCTGTATGTCAAGGACTAGTCATGCTGACCCTGGCTGCTGTCATGCTCTGTATTCATCCAAGGCCAGATCACTATGTATGTGACATGTCAGGGTAACAGGACATGCCTGTAGTCATCCATAGGTAGATGACGATGCAGAGGTTGACAGTGGAATATTACAGCTACAGCGTTATGATCTTGTAAGTCGTGAGGGTTTTGAGGGATTGTTAACAAGCATGCATTGATGAAGTTTCAAGTTTCATTGTATTGTTGTGTTTTTTTTTGTTTTTTTTTATCAAAGTGGAGCTTTCTCTCTCTCAATGTGTCAAATACCGACGCTTGGTCAGTGGCTTAAAACTATGACGCTCCGAGGAACGCCTCAAGCATCAGTTTTGGACACGGCAGTGACGCCGTGTCGGAGGTGAGGTAGGTTTAGGAAAAGAGCGTGGTTGACGTTAACTTGACTGACCGACGACTCACGTGAGTCAGGTAACTCATAGCGAGTCCTGCAGCAAAACATCAACATTTACTTTTAGTTTCCCAAAGGGACACAAACCACAGATCTCTGATCGTCTCATAATGACGCGGCTGGGTTTACGTGGGAGTCGGTTAAAAGCCTCGGTGCGTCGGCAGCAGACACAGAGGCACACCGAGCGTTGATGATTCATCATTAACTACTTCATGGTTAATCATCAGTGGGCGACTGTGGGCTCAGTGGTAGAGCAGGGTCGTCCTTCATTCAGAGGATCGGCGGTTCGATCCCCGGCTCAGCTAGCCCATGTCAATGTGTCCTTGGGGAAGACACTTAACCCCCAAAGTAACTAAAGCTGTTAAAAAAAGTACAATATTTCATTGTGAAATGAAGAGGAGTAGAAGTATAAAGCAGCATGAAATGGAAATACCCAATTAAAGTATCTTCCTTACTGTATACTTGTGTAGACATGCTTACATTAAATTCCACCACTGGAGGTCAGATCCTGTGAGCAAAAGTAGTATGCTAAATATACTTCATGACACACTCAAATAAAAAAATGTCCTCAAGTAAAAGTATGTGTTGTCAGCAAAATACTTTGTTAGCTAATTAGGCAGAATAGCCCCTAGTATTAAAATACGCATGTTTTTTTATATTACTGGATTTGGTAGAGGTTATTTCATAAACTTTAGAGCAGGACGTGTTCACTGTGGTAATTGGCCTTTTTGTATTTTCATTTAATGTGATGAATTTGGGAATATGCATGATTTAAACAAACTACCAACTGCCATGGCGACGGCTTTCACACATATCCTGCTTTTATCACCTGATACTGAAACCCTACTTGATCCTCATCATTATTTCCGATTATTTTGTGCTTATGTGGTGCTTACGCCTAATTAGTTTTCATCAAAGCTCCACACAACAAACCTTGGGCACAATCTTTCTCCAGGAATACTGCACATGTTACACAAAGGGTGGAGGGATTAACAGGTGGCTCCTTTTTCACCCCAGGGCCCCTGAGCAAGGCAATCTGGCAATGTTGTTGGGTAACAGTAAATCATCTTTGTACATTGATCACGTGTTTTGTGTTTAAATACCTCAAAAGCCCCTGAAAGTGATTCAATTGTATTCGAGTAGGTATGCTAATTTACTAAACTGTCGACTTTTTGTCAATTTGCACTATGCAGTTATTGCTCTCGCAATGTTCACAGGTGAAATTAACACCAGATATCACATGTTTTATTTGACAATATGGGGAACTGTGAGCCTTCGAGAGTAAAAGCGTGAAACTGTGAGGGCGAGGCTGCGAGACATGCTTCAAGTGCTAAGAGTGCTAAACATAGCTGTTGTTTAAAGGAGACCATCATCATTAGGCAATTCTCTTTGAATTAGCAGGAGGGCTGAGCGAGAGAGCGAAAACACACACACACACACACACACACACACACACACACACACACACACACACACACACACACACACACACATGCACACGCACAGAGGGAGAAGTTTAATTTGTACTAGCTTAACTTTTCCTGGCTCTAATGGGGGGAACACATTACTTCCAAACAGTAGTTTTAACAGGGAATTCATGGGCCAGATTCACGCTTCAGACTACAGGAACAAATGTGCTCTATACTTGAATAAGATGGTAATTGGCGTTAAGCTGTTCTCAAATAGTTTGCTTGAGTATTTGAAGTGGGACCTGTACAAGCACAGCAGCCTTTCTGGCACAAATTAAAGACCCTTTCATCAAACAAACTTATCATTTGAAATACAGTAAACCCACATCAGACGCTCACACACCGGCCTCCGAGACGGATTATTTATTTAACTCTGCTCTGCTTCGCGTTGTGTCGTTTCAGTGCGAAACATCAAAAGAGCAGCGAAACAGAATAGTGCCGAGCGTATAAATAACTCAAACCGTGACCTGATTTTGTAGCCGCTTAACAACATAAATGTTTCAAATGATCGATATTGCCAAATGCTCCAGTCAGGCTGCAGCTGTATTCGCACCTCGGGTCAAATAGCAAGAGTCAAACGAGGAGCTTGTACTGTAAATGAATTCCTCTCCCAGTGCAGACCTGCTGGAGAGTGATAAACTACAGGCCCCCACACACACACATAAATATATATATATACACACACACACACACACACATATATACACATACACGACCTCCCAGGGTTGTCAAGGAGCTACCGTCTCTCTCTCCGGACCACCAGAGGCAAATCTGAGTCTGCCTGGATCCCACTCGGTTCCCAGCAGATAGCGCGGAGCGAGCTGCAGCTCCCCCGCCCCGTAGCCATGCAACGGAGTGCTAACATGCAGTGGAGCGAATGCTCAATTTAGGGGAAAGAGGATGAAAGAGGGAATTCGGTGCTGGTGGAAGATAGCGAGAGGGATTTTTTTTTTTTTTTTTTTTTTTTTTTATTGATGCCCTGGGTGAAAATTTTTTTATGCACACAAGCAATAACCACCAAAGAGTATAACGGCTCCAGTGAGACTTACCAACAAACCCAAAAAACACAGCCGGAGCGCGGTAATGACTCGTGGTCACGGAAGGCCGGAGAGCTTCCCTTTTTTTATTTTTGTTGTATTCCCGCACATGGTGAGCGTCAGCAGGTGTCTTTACACACTACACACTCACGGTGAGCAGACGTGGCGCACGAGGAAAACAGTTGATTCATCACCAGAGAAGCCTCCACGTGCTCCCGCTCGTTCCCCTTTGCTTGCTCAGCATGTTGAGTCAACACGATATGAACACCCACCAGCGGGGAGAAGCTCAAGACTGATACAATCCCAACAAGCCAGAAATGGACCACTACAAGGGGCGTGGATGTGGAGAAGGAGAGCGCGAAGATTATAAGGCAGTGAAATAGGTCATCGACACACCGCCGTGTGTGTGTGTGTGTGTGTGTGTGTGTGTAATCTGAGTGTGTAAGAAAGATGTTGAAGTCAAGTGGGAGTGAAGCAGTTAAAGCTGGAGCAATCAGCGTCTGCCCTCATTTCCCCCTATTTAATGGTGACATATATATATATATATATATAAATGATCATGATGACCTGTTGATTCCAGACTGGGGGAACATTTGTATTGAAAATTAATTTACATTGAAAGCCCCGGTTCATGGCGATAATACAGTTACAATGTTTATCCAGTGAAATTAATGAACGGCAAATCAGCAAATTCTAATATGAAATAATATCAATAAATAACTTCTATTTGTGTCTCCAAATAGCATGACAAAATGGGCCCCTGCACTGTGACCCAGACATGTGGAAGACCTGATGGTTTAAATAAGGGCTAGTCCAGTATTTGAACTGGGAAGTTGATTGACAATATAAGTCTATGGGGGGAAAGTCTTTTTGGGCCACATGGCATCACATGACAAACCCAGACGTTGTAATTTTACATTATTTTTTAAAATTGACTTGAGAGCCCGGTGCAGCTCTTGGGGGGGCCCCGTTGCATCACCTGCATGGCCACCTCTCTGTCCCCCCCCCCACCTTGAGTCCAGATCCAATAAGAACGTCGGTGATGAAACACAGTGGTTTGATGCCAAACAGACTCACAACACATGCATACCCTGTGGTAGACCCCGTGGTAGACCCCGTGGTAGACCCCACATTAAGGGCCTCAACCAAAAGCCAGACACGGGACGCAATAAAGGGAGCAGACGGTCATCACGTTCACCATCAGCTCATTTCATGCCGTCGCGAGAGACGAAGCAATCACACCTGACGGCTCCTGGACAACAGGCCTTTTGAGATGAGCCTTGCTTTTTGTGCGGTGTGGAAAAACAGTAATTGCCCTCCTTGTCAGGCGGTGTCATTAAGTCAGGCGAAGTGAAACCTGCCATCCGGTTAAAGCGATAGGATACACAAGAGGGAGGGGGGGGGTGGAGACCTGTGCTGAATGTCAAATAATTCAGCTGTTTACAAAGTGGAGGGCCGGTTGAGAGGAGCTGTGTGTGTGTGTGTGTGTGTGTGTGTGTGTGTGTGTGAGTGAGATTGTGAGGTGACTTGGTCAGGTTGATTACATGGAGACGCTGGCAATTCAATGTGATGTGGAAAAAATAAATTAAATATACATTTATATACTCATGTTTGCACATTTACAGCAGCTATGATCAATATTTTTTATATTAGCAATGGATCAAAGAGCTCGTACGTGAAAGGGATGCTCGTAATAACCCTGGGAGAATTACCGCCGGATTTCCAGCTCCGTGTTTGTTTTCCGGCCCACAACTTTGCCCTTTTATTTTTTTTCAGCGAAAGAAACTCTAGAAACCCGCTGTATGTTTGTAACATTGATTATGATGATTATTTCAAGGCCAGCAAACTATGTGTATTTCAGAAATATCCCAGCAATGAACCTTTCAGTCAAATTAATAAAATGCAGAAAACATTTTAATAAAATGTAACAGTACAAATCAATAGTCAACTTTGTGCTCCACATGCAAATACAGTTGAACTCATCCAGATTGTTCGCATATGGAGGGGAAATCACACAAAATGGCAAAGAAATTACACTTCTTTTTTTTTTCCAAAGAAAAAAAGAAAAAAAAAGGTAGGATTTTATACAGAGGACTTTTAAACATGTTTTTAGGACAAACCACCAGCGTATCAAGCGGACACTTCTTGATGACCAAAAAAGGCATCGTTTGGAAAAATGACGTGACTTCTGGTTTACGGAAACTGTGACTTCTTTCGTCGAGGGATTCGTGATGATCGTCCAAACCTGCAGCAGCTACACATCTCTCCCCCCCCCCCCCAGTGTTACTTTGTTAGGCGTCCGCAGTGAGACACTCTCAAAAAGGCTTGAAGACGGTTTCTGTGGGTCAACGTGAGGAAGCCGAAGAACAATAACTTAAAGATGAATGTAAAAAAGGAAAAGGGTGGGCTCTTTTGTGACCACTGACTGCCTTCACACACGAGCCACATAGTGACCAATAATGCTGGAAAACAGTCAGTTCCCACTTTCACTGGATTATCCATTTGGTTTATGTGGGAAAACGGATCAAATCTGGGGAGATATTCTTGGCCACGGAAGACTGTATGTTTGTGTAATGGAGGGGAGTGAATATGATGAAGAATAAGACGCCACATGTGCGATGCAGCAAACAGGGAAACGGTGGAGGAACAAAGCGGGCGGATGGATGGATAAATGAACAGATGGGAGTTGGGTAATATTTCACGCAGCCGACCGTCGACGGATGACAAACGCTCCCCTCTGCAGCTGTCCCAGGTAGATCCTCATCTTTGTACTGTCACTCGTCTTCCTCACCCAAATCTGGAGAACAAAGATCAGACATTTAGAAACAAATGTATTCCAAAGTAGCCGTCAATAGAAATCACATCACATGTTCAAATAAAGACACCAGGGTACAGCAGAAATAAATTCACATTTTTATCAGCCTACTCTCTGCTAAGATGAACGCTCCTCCTCCAGTGATCATTCCTCCTCAGTGATGGTCTTGTGTTGACTAGCGAGGGAAATTAGCACTTGTAACTCTTCAAAACACTGGTAAAATAAATCTGTGGCTGGCGTCGCTTCACCTTCCAGCCAACCACCATATAAAGCTACGGTTGGTAATCTGGAGAAACTAGCAAGTGTACACTAGATTTGTAAAAGTGTCCAACCGAAAACCCCTTTTTTAATGAAAGTCTCCGACAGACAGCCCGTCCCTACAGGCCTCCCTCCAAAGCCCCTCCTCCTCCTCCCCCCTCCCCCCCATGTGATGCTAATGAACGTGAACAACAAACATGGCTGTCGTTAGCTCTCACAGCTGTCAAGCTAGCAGCCTGTGGAAGAGTCCGGTGATGTGCAATTTGCACCCGGGCAGAGTACACGCAGGCAGGCAGGCAGACAGGCAGGCAGGCAGGCAGGCAGGCAGACAGGCAGACAAGCAGGCAGCCCGTCCAATCATCACATTTGGGCCAAATGAGGTGATTGGACAGGCTTATTACAGTCCTGCGACCGCCAGAGATACCCAATTTGTTTTCTCTCTTTTTTTTTTTTTTCCCAGAACATTTGATTTATTGATTACTGTTGGGATGTACAGAGAATGAAAACAAAAAAATATATATATAATGTTTTGAAGATTCGTAACCCCAGGTTGTAAAATCCCCATTGAATAACCAAAACTGACAATGACAAACACTACTCAAACAGGAGTAACTAATTACTGTTTTCAGCTGTGGATGAATACACATTGGGCGCTTGGGTGCATGTGGGATGGACTCAGAATAAACAAGTGCGTGTCCATGGTAATGGAGGAACATGTCACCCAGTGCAACAGTGTGGCTCATTATTGGGTCTTTCATGGGTTTTGGACAATTTTGAAGCTCTATGGCACAGACGAATAAAATACATCAAGCTTCGGCTACACGGAGCTAACACTTAGTTAGTGGGATCAATTCATGGGATTTGTTGATAATAAGGACAGTATAGAGTTTCCCCGGCTTCATGTTTAATGCAGTAAACTCAGTTCTATGTGCAACAGGAGTCAAATGAGAACTAAAACTCACCTCGTTGGTCCCCACTGAGCTAATGACACAGCTAATCTTTGTGTTGTCCTTTGACTCCAGATAGATGGCCTGGCTCTTGTGGTACCTGTCAGCATAAAAAACACAAACACTCAAGGTGAGAAATGAGGGATGGGCATGAGACAGGACAGACAGGAGAGTGGTTCATTATACATAATTCTATCCAGCTGAATAAACCACGCTCCTCCTGAGATGGCACTAAATAGATAATTGGACTGGAAAGTCAAAACAAAAAGGTCTGGGGATTTTTTTTTTTTTTTTTTTTTAATGGCTCCAAACTGTCAGAGGACAGAACCAACCCAGGGGAAGAGACTGACAACCCAAAGCGTTTGATCATTAAGGGCCCACTGAAGAATAATGACGCGCGTGTCTCCCTGCGGCTCTTCGTGAAGGCTTTCCGGTGGCGGCGTCTTCTTCTTCTTTAGCGACCGAATAAATGAGTCTCTGCCTTTTGAAAGAAAAGTGCGCATACTTCACAGCTCGCTCCTCTCAACTTCCTCCGTCTGTATCGGCGGCTGATAAGACAGACGGCGGTTATTGTTACCCTTCTTCACGTGACGTTGTGGTCCGACACGTGTCTGATGCGGAGCTCTGCTCTCAAACTAAAAAGGTTACCGGAGCGGCGTCTGGTCAAGGATTTCCATTCTCTTCATCTCTGCATCGTAGCAGAGTGAAGCGCTGATTCTATTGCAGCCACCCTCTCTGAATAGCTTCTTTTTTTCCCCTTCTTTTTAAATCGTGGTTTCAAGCACCAGCGCTTATTCAGTGGCTCCTGAAGAAATCTCTCTTTCTGTGGCTTAGAGCAAAAACAGTCTGCCATCAAAAAGTGGTTGTAATGTGTCTTTTTGAAGACCAAAGCAAAACGCCAAACACATGGAAATGTGGCCATCTAGTGGCAACACCAGCTGCAGTCAAGCTGCGTGGGTGGGGAGGAGGGAGGGGGGGGGGCACACGGCAGTGATGGATGTCAGTTTTGAGACTGACACTACATATTCACCATCTTTTGTCGTAGTAGAGCTTCCCCTCCTCGATGCGGGCCTCGTAGCGCTGGGAGGGGCTCTCCATGGGAACGGAGGGGACGTGCTCTGGGGACGAGGGAGACACTGGAGAGGGAGAAACACCTGAGTAGCATTGGGAGGCAAAACACATGTACAAATAGTTTAATGGTTTTGTGGAGTACTTTCAGGACATTTCGGGGAAATAGGCTCATCTCGCTTTCTTGCCGAGACGAGACGGGGGGACCCGTTCCACATGAAGTTACAACCAGCAGCCGGTTAGCTTAGCATAGCATAGAGACTGGAACCGGGTAGGGCTGCCCCCCCCTCTTGGTCAATTAGTCGACTTCTATGTCGTTTTGGTCTTAGTCGAATAAGGTCTTTTTTTAAATGCTTTTTTCAATGTAAATGACTCATTTCCAAAATAATTATGAGCACATCTGTGATAAACAGAAGATTTAAAGTGGTGCTTTTGTGAGGTAACTCAGTTTTACAGCTCCGTCTCTTTGGTCGAGGACAGCCCTGGAAAGAGGCCGGCTCACTAGTGAACCAGGTACCGTAAGTTTAAAAACGGCCTGTTGACCGTTATTGGGGATCATGTGATGACCTATTTCTTGGCTGGGAGACTTCCTGAAGCCTCTGCTGGTCTTATGGACGTTACAGCCAAGAATTGGTCTGGGCGTCGTTTACCTTTGGACCAAGCCAATCCAGCGGTCTCCCTGTGTTTCAAGTCTTTGTGCTAAGCTAAGGGACAGCTGGCTGTAGCTTCATATTTAGCGAACAGACGTGGGAGTGGTGACGATTTTCTCATCCGACTGAGCAGAAAAGGTAATGACTATTTAAGTCATTGTGCATTTCAAGTGGAAATAAACTGGTAAAAAAGGTGAGCATTGACATACCTGGCCGTTTTGGTGATTTAAGCTGCAAAAGAGAGGGTGGGAAAATTTTAGAAGACATAATTGGAAAGAAATACTAATCAGCGGGGACATGCATAATATCGAGACATTCAGCAACACTTACCTTATTAAGTGTTCTTAAATCTTCCATTATCTGTTCGTCTGTTAACAAATAATTTAGCTGAGGTGTGAAGAGTTAAGGAAGGCATGTTTGAACACAACACAGCGGAGAAATGTCACAAGTTCCACTCTGATCTACCCTTGACTGAAACAAATCATCTCCCCTCGGAATCAAAAAGTATCTTGAGAAAATGCAAATGCCACCAGTTAACAGCTGGCTCTTGTCAATCAGAGACTGCACGTTTATGTGAAGGATATCTGGTGCAGGTTTTCTCCGTTTGTCTGGTATTGGGACCGGGTCATTGGGCCGTCTCCTCAGCTTCCGAGTCATGATAGGTTTTACCTCCATCGAGTCTGTGTGAGGAAACGACGACAAACTGAGATCCAACAATAAATGTACAAATCGTGTCAAACAGTCTCAAAAAGCACAACCTTTGTAGTTCGTGAAAAACAAACATCTTAAACAGACAATTCAAAAAGGGGCCGACACCAACATCTTAAACTACTGTATCTGTCCTACTTTCAAATCAGACAACTTCACATTAAAATGTGTAGAGAGAAAAACTCACTTCTGAGCAAGTCCCTGATTAATAATCTCTTACCGCCTGTCAGCTCCATAGTTAATTTTTCGTTCTCGATCATCTTCTTCTTCTCCTCCAACTCTGCAATTAGGTTTTCCTTCAGCTCAACCTTTTTATCGTCAAACTCTTTCACCGCTGCCTTCTTCTCCTTGATGTAGTTCCTCTCCACCTGCTCTGTCTGCAGGAGGACAAGAGATGGAAATGATGGGGAAAAAGAAGAGATGCTTAGCTTGTAATGCCAAAAAATAAGAAAATAAGTTAAATTCCATAGAAACTGTATCAGTCAGTCAGTGAGAATAAATTTACTCACCTCAAGTTGGAGAAACAGATCTGTGAAGGGAAAGAAATATATATTTTTTTAACAAACGAAGCAATATTGACTGAGTGCATACAATTCTGGCACACACAAAGAAGCCGATGAGTCAACAACAATATGGTAACCAATATAATTAAAACAGTAGAATGGTGGAAGAGGGATGGGTTGGGAGGAGAGAGAGAACAACTAATTTGATCTGTAAGTTTACTAAATATGGATGTCTGGGTCGACACCACGCAACTTCATTAATCTTGCATGTTGTGTTTCGTCACACCATTTGTTTTATACCCCCCCCCCCACACACACACACAATCAGTTTTGTCTGACGATTGAAATATTCATTAAAAAAAAGATAGTTTCCTAAAAAAAAAAGAAAGGGAATGCATTACTTTGAGCAATTCTAATTTGAAAAGAAAGCAGATGAAAAATAAAAAGGCCAAGCCGAGACTACAGTCAACCACAACATGTATATTAGTACTGCAATAATACTAAAACAAGTTCCCTCCAGTTTATAACAAATGTTTTGGCAGCACACTTCCATAGCCAACACTAATATTTGTGTATCCATAAACTCTGGCATTTGGGAAAGTCTCCTTTTTTTTTTTCACATCTCCCAGCTGTTCCCAAATTTTATTACCAAAGTTCTCCACTGGCCAAAAAAAAAAAAAAAAAAAAAACGAATTAAAGCAAGAAGCACAGTTGTAGTAACGCGCTGAATGCACCAGAAGCAAAGCAAAGCGAGTTCCGCCTCTAAATACTTGCCGGCGTTTCGGAGTCTCTCTTTGTACTGCTGGTCGAGCTTCTTCATCCTCTTCTGATACTCCTGCAGCGTACCTGCAAAGAACACGTGTAATTTACCGAACACGAAGATCTATGGAATCTCAACTCTTGCTTTAAGATATTTGTGGTGTTTGTATCATCATAATTTAGGTGTTCTTGTAAGGGGAGAGCCGGCAACTTCAGAAGTTATTGAACTCCAATACGAGTTGTTTATTTGCAATACAGCGCCAATATTTCTAGAGCACAAAATCGACACTGTAAAGAAACAGTTTGAGTCAGTAAACAGACAGACTTCACGATTAAAAAATGAGCCGCAGTTATCGTCTGTTTGTCAGCAGGTTTCTCTGTTTAGACAGAGACTGATGATGTAATTCCAACCCACCATTAGTAATCAGTTCCCATTTGGCCCTGTCCTGCTAAAAAAGTATCACTAAAATCCCATCCAGCAAAATGAAGAGTAGCAGTCAACTCCTGACACACGTAAAAAAAAAAAAATCAAATTGATTACCTTCTTGTAATTGCTGCAACTGTCTTTTCAAAGAGGCCAGTTTGTCTTGGTACATTCTGCAATGAAATAAACCAGAGCTCATATCACATAACAGTCAAAATGCTCACTGTCAAATATATATATACACACACATCTCTTTTTTTTTTAATGAAAGTTAAAACAACTGATCCATGACTGGAAAAAAGGCACTTACTGCTCTTTGATTTCAACATAGTCGTCCTCGTCGTGCTTGGCAAGGTCTGTTTCACTGGCATCTTCCGTGTCTGGAAAAGGGGCATGACAGAAGAAGAATTGACTCAATATTCAAAAAGCACTTCTCAACTAAAATCTAAAACCTATTTCCTAAAAGGACATAAAGGTACATGTGATCATTTCAGCCCACTGTACCACAAGATCTTCATGTAGTTTTTTTTTTTAGCCTTAATGCAATTAAGTAGAGTCCTGCAGAGAGACAGCAGAGATCTGTGCCAATCAAAGGACGTGCGTGGCACCGGGAAGGTAATGGTGCCCACCGGTTAGTGAGAATAGGACACCAGAGAAAGCCAACCTTGCCACGGATGATCGTGCATTATTTATTCTAGGCTCGACAGCAGAGAAAGAGAGAGTGAGAGAGAAAAGAAGTTTAGCTAGACAAAAGCTAATGCTGGTAAATGTATATAATTAGACGACATAAATATATATTTCGCGACAGAAGAAGTCCAGCTGTTAATTCGAGTATCACGCATTTTGCCGCATGGTTGGATTAATCAGAGACGGTCCCCAGCTAACTTCGTGCTGTCAGACCACCGTCTCCCCCTCTCTCTCAGGGCGAAGCTAGCATGTTGGTGCTCGCGTGATGTGGCAAAACTTGGGAGCCAAGTTTCTATAAAGCGCCGGTCAGACGACGTTATCTTTTTAAAACACACACACGAGAGAAGGAGAGAGAGAGAGAGAGAGAAGGACAAGGCCCCGGTGGGTTAAAAGCTGACACAGCAGCTTTCATTTTCGCTTAGCATTCACGTGCTAGCTTAAAGTTAGCTCGTAAACCAGGAACGCGATTTTTCCTTCGCGTTTTTAAAAAGCACAACGGAACCGTCGACGTGCACCGGGAGGAGGATGAGAGGGACACACACACACACGTCCAGCTGGGTCCGTTCGGAAGAGTCGAAGTGGGTGAAGCTAGCTAGCTAGCTAACCTTGTAGTGCTGTCATCGCCTGGCTTCTCCCCCTCTGGTCGTGTCTCCCTTCTCTCGCCGCTACCCGTCCCGTCTCATTGAGCAGCGTGAGGAGGGCAACGGACACACGGCTCCACCTGTCAACGCTCGGAAGCTAACGTTACGTGTAGCTAGTCGGCTAATTAAACGGGAGGTCAAGTTATAAAAAATAAAAAAAAGATAACTTTGACGTGGGAAAAAAAATGGGATCTAACGTTAATCCACAAAAAACGTGGTTAAAAGCTTAACGTTTGGTATTCAAATACCCAAAGCTAATGTTTAGCTAGCTTGTAAACAAATACATTATCGTCGTTAACCGGTGGGCTCAGTTTTCTGACGTTAAACACCGCGTGAGCAAGTTGAGCTGACGTTAGTTTTACGCCACCTGCTCCCGAAACGCTTCCCTATGAACTCCGCTCGTCGGGTTAGCTCTGTTGTTATGTAGCTCGCGAGCTAACGAAGTGCGCGTGACTGCGGTTAGCTGCCTAGTTCAAGGGGCAGGCAGTCCCGAATTTAGATTTTTTTTTGGGTGGAGGGGGAGGGGTGAGGGGGGACGTGCAAAAGAAAAACTGCTCCAAAAGTCGAGCGTAATCTGGAGATCGCTTCAAAACGCAGTGTTTTTTTTAGAATTAACTAAATTCACGCAATACTCGCGCGCTTCCGTTTCTTTTGCACAAGCAGACAGAGCCTCACTGTCAGGGAGCTGTTTTTTTGGGGGGGGGCAATTCGTTTAAACGTTACCTTCTTCCGAGTCTCTTCCCCTGAAACTTCGGTCGTCGTCATCAACGCTGTCAAGTTCTTCCTCGTCGTTGTAATAGTCCACCATAGGCGATAGTAAAGTGGAAGCCATTTGTTCGCTTGGAAAATGTAAACAAACACAAAATTAACAATCGATTTGTGTTTTGCAGCTTGCTTGGAACAGCGCCTACAACTGGCAGGACCCCCGAGTAACAAGCTGGCTGACCTTATGCCGGTCTACAATGTCTATAATATTAACTTTTTAATGTGTATAAAATATATATTTAATTTGTTTTGTCAAAGATTTCAAATTCGGATATTGAGATAACGGATAACTGTTCATAATTAGCTCGTTATCTTGATGTGCATTGCAATATACCGAAACATATTTGATCAGGCATATTGTCGAACATCAGGGGTTGTGGGGTCTCTTTGTTTTGGCTCCCGGTTTTCTCGCCATCGATTT
This sequence comes from Ophiodon elongatus, assembly GCA_016806645.1. NCBI lineage: Eukaryota > Metazoa > Chordata > Actinopteri > Perciformes > Hexagrammidae > Ophiodon > Ophiodon elongatus. The sequence goes on from JACSYO010002146.1 coordinate 613,330, forward strand.
AGTTTTTCAACACCAGAGAATAGTCGGTGGGTGGTCATTTGTGAAATCGAGTGTTTTTCAATTAAGCCACGATGTGTTCCTGTATCCTGTCTGTTTTCCCACGCTTGAACATGTGTGTCCAGTAATTAACCCCTTACTCATGAGACATTTTGACCACTTGGCACCAAAAGAGATGTGAAATGTAGGCTGTTTTTAGCATATTGCCTTTAAAAGAAAAAATAAGCTAAAACCGTAACATAAAATGTATACAGCATATAATAATTGCAACAACCACAGAGGTTACAGTAGGTTTCAATTTACTTTATTTCAACAGAACAATCCAGTATCAATACTGCTTTATAAAGAGCCCTGGGGACATTAAAACAAACAATACAAAACATTCAACAGTGGTAACAGCCTGGGAGCACACTTTTACATGTGAAAGCCTGAAGACCACCTATTGAGCTTTTCAAATATGAAAATTGGCTGTTTTCTTAGTTATAGCAAATTGTATATATATATATATTTTTTTTTGGACTGTCAACATATTTTGGAAAACTGTAAATTATTTTTTTACTTTTGCCTTTTGTTTTATGTAGATAAAAAACAATTAGTCTGCAGTTCAGGCTACCGTTGTCAACATCAAGGAGGCAATACACAAGAAGCCCTAGGGGCCTGATGGATAAGACACAGGCCTCCTAAACCAGGGATCGCGGGTTTGAGTCCCATGAGTGTGTAGCAGAGTGGTGCAGCCGAAGCCCATAATCCAGAGGTAAAAGGGTAGAATACAACTTGTATTCTACAAGTACACAGAGTATCTATCCTAAACGAGACATTTCATGTGTCGCTTTGTCAATCGTGATGTGGTCTTTCAGAATCTCTCTGTTTTATTGTATTATGTTGCAGAGACATGTAAGAAACTGAGGTGGCATATGAACAAACACAGACTGAAAGGCAATGTGCACACCACAATTAAAAATGAAATAATTCTAATTTGAAACATCCGGGCTACCAAGGATACTTTCCGCCCTGGTAGTCTATTTTAGGCAGATAAGATCTTTGGATCACATTACTGACAAAATATAACCTGAGTAGGACAAATATTTGATCAATTCCCTTCAGCCTCAGTGGCTTTATTCCTGGTTGTGTCGGAATTTCACAGACCAGATTTTTAAGACTGCACTTGAGTTTTTGTGTCAGTATTTGACTTATCGAACTGAGCAATTTGGACATTTGATTGTTTGAATGTTGGGCACATTTTTTTAAATATGAATTTGTGGAAAATATTCAAGTAAAATATTTAAATGCGATTTAATTAAGTGGTATTTGAATATCAATGTGATGTATTCACTAGTTGTTAAATGTCACAAAGTATTCAGTTGCCTATAAAATTCAACTAATGTTAATAGTTGGTTTAATAGCTACAGTAATCCTTTAAAATAAATGAAAAATACTCAACTAAAATGGTGTTTTTTCAACCTAATGATGCTCCTCAAATGTTTTATTTTTGCCAATAATTCCAGGTACATCCTTTTTAAAGGTGTGTGGGCCTAATACATTCCTGATATTGTCCTGATAAACACAGCACATTGCTCTTAAAAGTGTCCCAGTTAAATTCCTAATAGCAACAGCAGGTGGCAGCCTTGTATTGCCTTACATTCGAGAGACGACCTGGATTGCCATCAATGAAGTTGCAACAGAATCGGTATGACTCAGTCCATGCATCTTTAATGATTTGCAAAGGAAATAAGGGTCAGTATTGTCACTTTTACATAAGGGCTTGTTATTTAAATGCAGCACTACAGAAGACACATTCAACCCTATCTATATATATATATATATATATAATTATTTTTTTACATTTTATTTGGGTTAACCAATTGTGGCAAAAGATGCAACACAATATATTTGTTTATTCTGTAAAACAACACACGTTGGAAAAGTGCACATCCTTCAGCGTGCACGCGAGACAACTTTATTTCCGCCAGTCTGTCAAAGCGGAGCTGTCAAACCCGGGCGAGGGGTTGTGCTCCCGCTGCTCCGTCATTCAGGAAGTCCACACCAACTGACAGCACTTCGGTAAAGTCACACACCGACGTCTTCAGACTCGGACTAAATGTTCCTGGAGAGAGCTCGCTCTCCAACAACGACGACGACGACGAGGAATTTTTACCGAGAAAAGGTGAGCTTTTCGTCTCCTCCGTCGTTGTGTCGCTGTCAACGTTTGTAACGGTTAACAGCTCTCTCGCGCGCTGTCTCGCTCTCTCTCTCTCTCTCTCGCTCTTTCTCTCTCTCTCTCTCTCTCTCTCTCTCTCTCTCTCTCTCTCTCTCTCTCTCGAACTGAACTGACACTTCCTCTCCGTCTCTCAACGGCTGAAGCAACCAACGGCTAAAGCAACCAACGGCTATAGCAACCAACGGCTAGAGAGTGGATTTAATTCAGTCGCGTCGGTTTGCACCTGAAGTTTAAAAATGACCGCCGTCGCCGTTGTTTCGGCTTGTGGTTTCAACGCCGCTCCGCTCAGAGGGGGTGAGTACTGGGGGGGTTGAGGGGGACCAGCATCATCATCAGCTCGGGGTTATAAGTGCGTAGTTTTGCTTTTTTTTTTTTTTTTTTTTAAAGCTCATGAGAGAAGAAGCGCACGTTGACGTTGATTGGCGTGTTTTGTGCACCTGCCTAAACCAAACGGCTATTTGGATATTTACGCGGTGAAACTGACAGGACAGACGCTCGTTTGGTTTGTTCCTCCGGGGGGGAGGAGGAGGAGGAGGAGGAGGAGGAGGAGAGGACGGATGACAGGTTGTGATGAAGTGTACAGTTTTTGCTTTTTTTGGACGCTGTGTAAACTTGTCCAATGTGTGTGTTTTAATGTATATTTTTCATAGTGTTTTCATGCCGGTCCGCGTGAGTCCGTCACATCCCATAATAAGGTCGTGGTACCGTCCATTGCATCCTACGTTGTTGTGAGTGAGATTTTTACTATCAACGCACAGTCACAATGGCTCTGCGTTGAGACGCTGTAACGTCCACTGCACATGACCCCGAACCACAGTTTTATTTATTTACTACATTTTACTACGTCGCTCTGCACTTGCTAATCAGTCGGGCATTGTCTGCATGTTTTCGATTGTAACACTGGCTTGCGTTTATTTTAATGCAAAGACAATAGTCGCACGTCATGCATCTTTATATATATATATATATATATATATATATATATATATATTTATTTATTTTAAAGCGTGAGGTCATTACCTGCGTGCAGCAGGGCAGAGATTGGTTAAATAACCAGCGTTCAAAGTAAATGCAGGATAACATGACGCGCTCGAAATGGCAGATGTAGATCGCAAGCTGAGCACTAAAACCTAAGCTGACCCAACATGATGTCATCGCTCGCGCGCACGCGCGTGTGTTTGTGTTTGTGTGTGGCGCGTGAGTGAGAGGCAGCAGACCTGTTTCACTGCCTAAACTGTGCCACTTGTCAAGATTTATTTTAAGAAACCTGCCCACGCGTTTTTTTAAAGCGAGGATCACCATAATTCAATCCCATATTGTGACGTTGCACCTGCATGTCAATCAAATCGATTAATAGTATGGGCTGACTTTGTATTGCTCAGTTTAGAGGTGCACAGTGAGAGACTAATTTCACACATTTAGTTTCTCGCAGAATTAAGTTTGCAATAATGCCGAGTAAGAAAGACAGAGAATACGATCTTCTTTTCTTTGCACTCTTTCCTGCCATTATGTCACCAGTCAAGAGTTTCAGGGTCCTACTTCAGTTTTGCTGCAGACATGCGGTTGCGTTCCCTGTTGAGCAAGTCCTCTCTTTTGTTCACATCACTCAAATCTAGGAGGCTCGTTTGCAACCTCTTGACCAAGAAACCGAGAGAGGGAACCGAAAAGGGGCATACTTCCTTATTAGCGACGGTATCTAGGGCAATTCAGCGTTTGTGATTTTACTTTGACGTGGGCCATTGTCAGGTAAATGTTTGACTCGACCAGGCTGTTTGGACTGATACGGAACGGGTGTTTGTGTCAGACACTGCAGGCAGATTATACACAGGTCACGACATTTCTTGTACAGCTGGACCCAAGAGAGGTTAGCCACGTCTGGTTAGGTAAAAATCTTTTCATATTGCATGTTGTGAAACGTGAGACTTTCAAGACCGAAAGTCAAAGGGCCAAGAAATCGAAGAACCTCACTTTTAATAGGCACTTAATCAATAGACTATTATGTTTTTGGTGAATTCTCATGTGCTTTTTAATTTGGCCTTTTGTTAAACACTGGTACAGGTCTCCATAATGCTAACAGTCATGTCTTTCTATCGAGCTGTGTGAGAGATTATTGAGACGTTAGCCAGGGGTCTTCTCGTGAATTTGCACAAATGCTTCACTCTTTTGTGTGTGTGTGTGTGTGTGTGTGTGTGTGTGTGTGTGTGTGTGTGTGTGTGTGTGTGTGTGTGTGTGTGTGTGTGTGTGTGTGTGTGTGTGTGTGTGTGTGTGTGTGTGTGTGTGTGTGTGGAAAGGACATCAGCTGCGGTTGACAATTGGCTGATGCGGCTGGCTGTCAGAGAAAGGGGGTGGGGGGGGGGGGTGAGCCAGACATGCTCACACTGAGGCCATGTTCACACTAAAGGCAGGCGACCATTTGATTTGCACACGTGACCGGTTCAAATCGGGTTCAAGATTAGCTTTAAGGCAAATTTCCAGGCAGACAACGTGCCATGTGAAGAATTTGTCAAATCAAAATTCTTGATATTTACGAGGCAGATTATGTCACTCGAGCCAATTAAGTGCTTTTTTTCATCACTGATTCTCCATGATCACTTACAGTAGGTCTATATTGTATTTTATTAGCGAAACATGATCGAAACGCAAAATGGGCCACATGCAGGAACATTTTCATATTCTTATTATTCAAGTGGGATTCACCAACCTCTCAACTGCACAAACTTGTTATTAAATTCTAGTTTCAACCGGATGAATGCAACGGATTTGTGAGAAGATGCTTGTGTTTTTGAGATTTCATCATTAGAATACTCAACACGATACAATTGCCATAAAAGGCTACCAGTTTTGCGCCGTTTGTGGACAAATATAATTGACAAAATGGATACTGTGGAGCCTCTAGGCCTACTTTCAAATTCAGCAGACAAAAACAACAAATTTAACGTTTGTACGTCAATAGTTGTATTAGAGGATCTGAAAAAATTAATGCAGTGGCCAATGATGTGTCATGTCTTGTACTACAGGGGGGACCACTCGTGATTTTTTTTTAATCGTGAGCATATTGTAAATAGCAATAAGAAAATAAGTGAATGCCACAAATTCTCTTAAATCACTTGAACATGTCACGTTAGAACAAACCAGTTTGTATGAGTTGTTCTTCCATGAGTCCCAATATATTCCATTTTCTGATGATGACTCTTAGATTCAGTTGGAAGCTTGGTGTGCATGCTTTGGTTTACTAAAACCATTGGCCAGATTCAATTAGATTGGTTATTAGTGATTAGATTAAATTATGTCGCGATCAATGTCCATATAAAACAATAAAAAGGTCTTTTGAGAAAGTCACCCCAACCACTAGAGGTCCTTAAGCATGCAGCCATAATTAGCCACGCAAGATATTCTGCAGTTTACGGCATCAGAATGCGAGATTAGCTGTGGACAGACACAGAGGTGCACACTCTCACACGTGACCGGTCACATGATCCTTCTGGCGGAGATAATGATAAAAATTGATTGACTTGCGTTTTTGAGAATTGATACTGCATTGCGAAACATAATATGATGATACTCAATTTTCACTTTTTTTCTTACACCCATTGTAATCTCTCTATTTCGGCATTCAGTGTGACAGAGTTGGCGTCTTTATCGTTGCATCCATCATATCCAACATAGTCTTTCTCGGATTTAGCCACTCTGGAGAGCATGATCAAGATGCACCCTTTTTGGGTGCATGTGAAATGCTGGTTTATCGTGACTGGAGTGCCAAAAATGAAGGCGATAAAAAGGTAAGTTTTTCAGATTTAGCCAGCTTACTGTGGGCATGACCTGACACTAACAGCAGACCTGACGTTGACGGGGGGAGGGTTTAAACCCCTGGCAGCAGGCATAATACAAGCCATGCTCTGTAAAGGGGTTTGGATTATCTGGGTGTAGATAAAGTTTAAACTATGAAGCAGAACGGGAAGTGGGTGCCTCCCGGCTCAGGAGGGCTCTTAAACAGAAGATGCAGTACGTTTACACCAGCATATATGGCCGCAATATTTAGTCCCAAATCTATGTAATCTGAACAGTGACCTGTGGATTTGCTCATGGACGCAGTAAATCCACGAAAAGAAATGCTCACAAATACCAGCATGGTATAGAACAGTACGAAGGACATATCCAAATTTAGTGACCGGATTCAAACCAACTTGGGGGCAAGTATCCAACATGCTGTGAAGTGTCTGAGTGTGGTGTCTGTCTAGTGTGCTCTACGCAGTGTTCACGATGGACGCAAAGCGCCACGATTTTCAAAGAAGTGCTTCTTTTCGGCACCCGTGAAAACCAATTGGACACACAGGATGCGGTGCTGCGCTGATCTTGGCAGCCGGCTTGCGATCTTCAGTGATATTTTTGGCGTCTGGTCTATTGTCTCTGTGGGCCGCAAGCATATCTGGCAAGAAAACACATTGATAATCCACAAAAAAATATTATATATATGATATGAATGATCTCATTCTAAATGAATCATTCCACACTTTTGACTTCCCTGGCCTAGTGTCGCTGCTATCTGTGATCGTGGTTTTCATTCCACGTATTTGTCAGTTGTTTCAAAGCCGAGAGCAATCGCGACGAGCAAACATACACCCTCCACAAGCAGACAGACGGAAGGACAGAGATTAGATAAAATAGCAGAGCAGCAGAATGGCTCTTTTGACCGGCGTGAAATGCACTTCTCATGTGAGCAGCCAGGCTACTGCTCGCTCATTAATTGACATCGCGCGGCACTTCACGGTGCCTCCCCATCCCGCGTGAACCCCGGCGTAAGGTTGTCCTGTTGCTGAGCCTAACCTCTGACCACGATGAGGCAATTTGTCCTCATGGGAGCGATTACGTTACTACGTTCATTCACAAACATGCCTTGTTTCTGCACAGTGCCTGTCCACATGTAATTGATATGCACTAAATGCTCCAGCCGTTTATTTGCACTACACATAGTCGCTGTCTGTACAACAGGTGACGGTAGTTACATTGCTGGTGTGACCTCTGTGTGCCTGTTTTAGCTTCCCCTTGACAGCTCTTCTGATGTGCTGCAGCGCCTAATGCAATCTCTTGTCAGTCTCAGTTGAATCCTGACTTGTCTAATTTAAGAACAACCAGAAGGCTTTTGGTCTGACAGAACCTGGGCCTCTTTTTTAATTAGCATTAAAAACAGAGCTTCGGATAGCCTCCTCTGTCCCTGCAACAACTTAGTAAGTGATGTCTTACCACAGTCTGTGACTCTTCTTTCCTCCCCTCCTCTTGTCAGGCAGGGGGGCATGTGGATGTCAAAGTTAACAAGTTTACCTGCTCTGCTGTCGAGGAGCCGCGACAGGCCCACTGGTTGGCATATATATGGCTTTCCACCAACCCTGTAATGAGTTTACTAGCTGTGTGCTAGGTCAGCTCTACATATCTGCGAGACAGCCATTATGATATTTCCCAAAAGTTGGAACCTTTGATGCCCGTGGAGAAAATCTTGGCAGGTTTTGTTTCGCATCTGGGGCGACTTGTTGAAGGCGACAGTGGGGAAAAAAACCGTATATTTCTCCTCCTTGCTGACTAATCCTTCTCATCATCTTTCACAACTCGCTGCTGAAAGCAATGAACTTTTCTCCACTTCCACGTGATGGAAGCCTGACTTTTGAAAAAATACATCAGAGAATTGTCAGTTTAGCCTGCGCTACTGCAGTTTGGTGGTTTATGCCACGGTAGCAGAGTGCATCAAATATTAAAGCGCTGCTGTCAGGCTTAATGTTCTGCAGTGATCTGGTTTAGCATGTCTAATATAGGAATGCTGTCTCAGATGACAAGGAGAATTATGCCCTCCCTACCCCCCACCTCTCCTCTACTAGCAGATGTGTTAATGCGTACAGCTTTTAATGATGATTTCAAAAGACAGGAGAAACTCTGCAATGCTGCAAGATCATGGTCTTGTGAAGCCAGCGAGAGAGAGAACCAGGACAGATATTTGGTAACAGGATTAATCTACAGTAGCAGTCGTTAAATGAATTACCCAATCATGGGAACTGCATGCACATGCCCATGTTCACAGTGGGTGCGTCCCTCAGCTTTCTTCTGGTGGCCATAAAGGCAGTGTTTGCACCCAAGACAGACTCAACCATCTAGCTTTGCGATTTTATTAAATGTGTGAAAATATTCAGTTCCACCACAAAATGTCTTGTCTGTGATCCATCGGAAGGCCTCAGATGGCCAAGTCATAATCAGACGCTCTTTCATCTGCATTGACTTCTGGATTTTATGAAAATTGTGTATTTGTGCCACTGACCGTGATAGGTGTCACTGGGAAAATGTGAAATGGATCTAGTCATGGCCCAGCAGCTGGGGCAGACCTGAGTCATGGCCTTAGTCTACTGAAAGCTGTCTGGAAGGGGAGGAAGTCACGGCCCAACAGATGTCTCATCAACAAATGCCTCCCTTGTGACAGTGCCACTTTGGCCGTTCACTCGCCACCTCGCACTGCTGAAAATTGTCTTTGTATGACCAAAACACGAGGATCCGGCTGTCGCTCGTCTACGTTTTCCCGATGAAAATATTGCATACATTGATTGTGGCAATTTAAATGTAGGCTTGTGTCTGGAGGCGCATGCCATCCTCTATTCACCTAGCAGATCTTTTGTTTGTTTTCACACCTTTCATAGGCTCTCTGCTCGTGTGACATCTGGCTTAACTTGTTTACTGCACGCAACACTGATATGTTACATGCCAAAATGCAGAACAGATTGGCTGTTAAATACGTCATTCTATCTTGTTCATTACATGGACTGTTCTTCCCCTTCATTGTTTTCTTCCTCAAGCATACGAAACGCTCTTGTCATAAGAGAGGCATTTTGGCAACTCAGCCTCACTGGGTGTAGGAGGTTAGCATGAGCGACTTGATTACAGCCCTTCATCAGAAGCGCGCCTCCAATCCTCAGGCGAGGTTGCAGCTGTGACCATGAGTTTGCCCCCCCCCCTCTCCTCCCCCCTTCAGACCCCCATTATGTCCGGCTACATCTGTCTCCAGCTCTCTTGTGAAATCTGCACGCCTCTTTCTGCTTGTCCATGACAAGGCCAAGAATTGAAGTGCTGGGGAATGAAGAGCAGCCATCATCATCACCCAAAGAGACATCACCAGTGCTGATGGCTGCCTTGCCTTATCTCTTCCCACCACCACCACTCGTCCTGGGTCTAGAGCTTAATTTAGCACAGCAGAATGAAGGGAAGGGCTCAGGAGTATTTTTAGAACTACATGGTTCACTGTAATAGGGGTCTTTAAAGAAAAAAATTGAAAGTGTCACGTCATAGGCCTACAATTTGCGTCCGTTCTGCTGACTCTCCTCTGCATGCAGCCGGCTGGGAAAACTCCAGTATATGCGCTGCTAGCTTAACAGAGTGGGGCATGTCAGCAAGGCTTAGGATGCGTGATTGTGATAGACACATTTGCTTATGTGAGTGGGGGGTGAGGTAATACACTGCACCACACTGGTCTATTTTGAGAGCTTCCTTTGCCTGCCCAAAGCGCTTTTGTGTCTCACAGTTCTACATCATAATTTCTACTCGGCGCCTTTAGAACATTTTTCGAACGTGCCTTTCATTTCTTATCTTTTTTTTTTTTAAGTGTCACCGCTAATTTCACCGGTGTGTTAGTTGAGCGCTTTCATGGCAGCGCAGCAGCGGCCACTGTTGCCAATATTAGTATTATTTAATGACTGTTGACAAGCTTTCAGTCCATAGCATTACCAAACGATAAAGGGCTTTTAAGGGTGATGTCGCCTGGCAAGATTGCGCAGGACCTTTTCGGTCTGGCTGCCACAGAACCTGACGTAAATGCTTGATAACTCTTCATCTCTCGGGCTCCCAGAGTATGTGCCAAACCCAACCCCCATCCCCCCAGTCCCAAGAGAAAGTAGGCCTCTGCCCAAGCTCTATGCAGCCCTAATGCTGTGACTGGACTGCCTCCATTGGGTCAAGTGGAGATTTGCCTCTGATGAATCTGGGGGAGATTGTGTTGCGCTCTCACCAGCCAGCAGTGATTCAGGCTAAATGTGACTTAGTTTATTTTTTATTTTTTAGTTAAGTCTGTGGCTTGGCCTGGCTCGATATGTTTATTGCAGGATTCCCCACCAAAAATGTTGAAAAGGTACGAGATAATATCAAGGCTAACAAATTATGTTTAACGATTGGACAACGCTGATACTTTCTTATATTTCAGCCTCCTCCCATAGTTTGCCGCCATTATATCGCTAACTGAGCTTTGAGCGGACCCCTTGATTCATCAGACTGGATGTGAAATGTGTTTTCATATTGCGTAAGGGAACCTAAGAGTTTCTCTTGAGGAAAAAGCCGGCTACAAAGCGGCTACTCCTGCCACCCTTTTCTTGCTTAACAGTCCATGCTAGGACAGCTTTGTATGCCTTTTGTGAACCCAAAGAGCCTGAGGTTGAACTGAACAAATGTCCAATGAAACTGTGACTTGGAGGAAACTCTGCCAGTCAACGCCCCTTCCCGCTACTTCCCTCACTCATTTGTGTTCTCGTTCTCTTCTCATCATACACAAACACAAACGAACCAGATGTGCAGCGCTGCAAAGCCAGGAGGCCACAAACCCTGGGATAATTGCAGGGATGATATCGTCCCAGAGGATAAGCGAGGAAATGGTTAAATCACCAGGCCGTGAGAGTATCAAAGACGCCGATGCGTGCACACGCCCTTCCTGGCTTTTCATAGACGGCAGCCTTCGTAACCCATGTCCAGCTATTGTTTCCTGGTGTGATACGAGGGCCATGTCAGATAGGAACGCCTATTGTTCATTCTTAACCGCTCCACAGTGAAGGAGCAGGAAGCGGTTACTGTCCGATTAGATGTCAAGGTTCAAGTAACTGTTCTCAACAATAATCAGAGGCTGGATCTTTATTGCTGGTACACTTTGTCATCGCTGTAAAACACAGCAATAATTAAACAGCTGTTCATTGATTAGCTTTTAAACTGTTGATTGCATCTTAGTCCAGAGGGACAATGTGAAGCAAGAGTTTTTAGTCATACAGTAGTGTCAGAAAATCTACTGCATTCATGGAAAATGCTGATACTTCACAACACATGACTGTTATGAGTCAAGATATTAAACATGATTGAGGGCCGCAGCAAGTATGGATGAATACATCCGACTCTCCCTGACATCCATGTCACCTAAGAGCGTTTGTCTGCATATCTGTTCTCTCTCATTCTTTCTCAAGCGCGCACATTCTCTTTCTCGCTCTGATTGATTGTGCTATGTGTTATAAATAAAGGGTTCGCATTATTATATATGCAGTATAAAGATTTACCTGATTAATAATTGATGGGCAACACACAGGACTGTCCATGAGTGATCTATGTTTACCAGAGGGATCAGCCTGCATGGCTAAAGCGGTGGATGTCGTTCTAGTGAACGTTTACTGGAAGGAGCTTGTGACTGCTCTCCAAACACAGTTCCATTTCCCAAAGACTGGGGGTGAGAGGTTGTAGAAGTTAATAGATCCCACCAGGAACAGCAGGCTCGGAGCAACGGTAAATGTCCGAAATGAAGGGAAAACAGCAGAAATAGATGAAGAACTGGCAGCAGGATGATCTAGTTGTTGGACTGACACTGTCCTTTTTAAATATGAAACTTGGCTCGTCCATACAACATCTATTTTTTTTCTGAGTGTGTCTCAGAGGGAGAAACTGAACCCCTCAGCCAGCAAACAAATAAATTCAAAAAACTGTGGGCTTTCATAACTATTTTTCAGAATTTAGCATTATTGGCCACGTGCACATACAAGGACTTTGACTCACAATGTACTGAAATAGAAATAATGGAAAAGGTACAACAAAGCTGGACAGATGGGTAAAGAATAAGCGGGACTGTCATGTACACAAGGCGTGAAAAATAAGTGTAAATGTAAGTATTGTACACATATATATAAAACCCTCCAATGCAATAAAATAAGAAACAAAACGTCTCCATACAAGTCAAGTGTTCTATGAGTTATAAACAAAACAAATAGTACAAATTGATAAATACTGAATGGATATACATGAACTGGATGATTACGTACAGGTAAAAATGTATATATATATTTTAGATATCATAATCATTAGTTGCAGCCTAGTTGCAGATCTTTGTCATTTATGACTGAGGGTTCTCAACTCAAACAATCAGACACTCATTGGTGTGTATTGGGAAGACATTTGACAAGTTGTCCCCGCACAGTAAAGGGGAATATTTCTTTGACATAGCCTGTCCAATCCTCAGCCAAGTCAGCTCTGTTTTTATTGAGTAGTTTCACAAACGGTTGTTAAGCAAAACTCATAAATACTTCAGTGGCTGGGGCTCTAAAGACCCAACGCTTTAGCTTCAGTTGGCATATTGATGCACATTGATTCTTTTGATGTAATTGGCCTGACCATTTTAGCGATGTGTCTCTTCCATACACACACACACACACACTCTTAGCATGGAATTAGCAAATACGTCGTTTTAGGTTAGTGACTTGTATTCAGACATATTACTATAATGTCACTGTTACATTTTTTAAGTAATTTGTGTGGGTAAAATACATCGTTTGTGTGTGAGAGTGAAAGAGGCTTGGATGAACCAGTACAGATCTAAAAGAGAAAGGGGGAGGCTAAGTTCTGAGCCTGAATTAATTCCCAAACTAATTGCGGGCAGACTTTACAGGGGATAAAAAGCTGAAATGCTAAGTCCTAAAACCCATGGGCCCTCTCCCACTCTGTGTAAACCTCAGTGATGATGTACATAATTTATACTGTCTGTGTATATTTGAAAAAGAAGAAGAGGAAGAGGCAAAACACAAGGGAAATGACTCAGTGGCCTAGATGCATGTTTCCTTTTTGGGGTTTCCTCTGCTAAATTTCCTCCCTCTCTCTCTCTCTTTCATTTTGGCTGATCGTTCTCTCTTTTTCTTTTGAAAAGGTTGTAGGTGAGTCTGCTCAGGCTTATCTTGCTGTGTCGCATCCACTGAGCTGCGACCGCTAGATGAGTCAAATTAGCAGCAAAACTGTGACTTGGTTATGTTTATGCAACAAAAGTACTTGGTTCACATGAGACACAAACTGTAGTCTCCTGTTTTAGATTTTTACCCATCCATGACCCCAACCTCCTCCCTACTCACACAACAGCAGACTCATCTATTTGTGATACATCCAAAGCAAACGTAATCCACGACAAAATGTTAGCCCTCGAAACGTAATTCATAATTTCGTTGTATGGGAACGTAATTTTCAGGAGACAAGGCTGTTTCAAGTGCTATGATGATCAATCCATTTCCATGTCGACTTTGACACACCAACGGCTCTTCTATCGCACTGATCAAATGAGAATATGCAAGACGAAGTTTGAGGTGTTTCACTGGAACCACTTGAAGACTTTGCCCCTCCTCCCTCCCACCCCCCTCCCCCCCAATTCCCATCCCATTTATTCTTTTGTCTTTTTCTCTTCACGGTCAACTGAAAGCCACAGGCTCACTCAGAAAATGTCTCCCTGTGATACACTAGTGGTTGCAGGATGTTTTTATCAAGTCTATTATGGAGCTGACAGCTGTGGGAGTCCTAGCCATAAACGTATAACCCTGAATCACAACATCCCCTGCCATCCCGTGAGGCCCCGGCGAATGATTGCATGACATCATGGTTTTCCCTCCAAGAAAACGGCCTTCATGAAAGTCAGAGAGAGGGCGTCTCATCCAGCCGGCATCGGCGTCTTACATGGAATCCATTCACCGAGAGATTTAGAGCAGACTCATGATCATTGCTTCGGCTTTGTCTGGAGGGCAGTCGCTATTGCTCTGAATTCGGCAAACCTCGCTTGGCAGATTAAGGAAAGAAGGGGCGTGGAAAAGCTTTAGATACTTCCTCAGTCGAGGGTTCTAAATCTTTCTTCTCAGTCTGGGGCACCGGATCACAGAATGAGGAGGAACCTGGTTCGCTCAACCTAACTGGGGAACGGTGGACACGTGCAAGGGCAGTGGGAGCTTGACACTGGAGCACCACTCACACTCCAGCTAATGGCAGCTCAGCCTGTCTGTTAATTTGAGTCTCTATAATATTTCATTATGAAAAAAATAAACAAACTTCACAAGTGGGGGCTGCATGTCCTAATAATTTCTCTTTTGCACTGCTTTCACTGCTTGACATGCAACAGATTAATCTCTCTGCTGCTCTTGATTGGAAAATCCTGTTGGGTTAGAGTAGCACTTCAGTCTATGCTCAGCACTCCCTATGTACACATGCAAACATGCGCGCGCACACAAACACACTTGGACTTGAAACCAGATCAGATGCTGTGTACCTCCAGGAGGTGTGTGTGTGTGTGTGTGTGTGTGTGTGTGTGTGTGTGTGTGTGTGTGTGTGTGTGTGTGTGTGTGTGTGTGTGTGTGTGTGTGTGTGTGTGTGTGTGTGTGTGTGTGTGTGTGTGTCCATGCACACTGCTGATTTTAAATGGCTGTAGCATTTTGTGTAATGATTACATGCGTTCAATGTGTGTGGCTGAGTCTCCATGATCAAGGCTCATATGTGTGTTTGCAATTTTTTTTTCTCATGCACTCCAAACTCTCTGGTACTCTCATGCATTTTGCATGGCCTTGTGGGAGAGCGGGTTGGGGCTACAACAGAGGGATGACTCACTAGCCAGTGTCGGCATTTGACCACCAGCACTCGTAACTGTGGTGTCGAGGACACAGCTAGGACTCCCTCAGCACGAGTGTCCTCTAAGACCCACATGCAAAGAGTTCTTCAGACAGAATAGTTGATAGTGGGGGATAAAACCTCAGCCCTGACACAGTGGGAGAAAATCCTAGTTAATTCATATTGGCTGGGATGTGGCCTTGATTTCAAAAATCCCCAGACTGATCGCTCTCACTGCTATACTATCTGGCATCCCACCATTTATGAGCTCATGTATGTGTGTACGAGCCTAAATATAGTTGCGCAAAACGTTGGTCCTCAAGCGTGTACATGTGCTTTACTTAGTTTTTTCCCCTCATACTCCTTTTGAGTGCGTGTGTGATTCCACAGCTATCCTGTGTTTGGGTTTGCAGCTGAAGAGTACTTTTGCAGCCACAATGAAAATCAATACAGCTGGGAATTGATAGTGTCACAAACAGGCCCAGGGTTATTGCCTAGTCGATATACGGTCCATCTCGTCACCAATGCCCCAGCTGAGCCTGGCTGGACGTGGCCAATGGGCAGTGAGCGTTGCACACATCAATGAAAACACCAGCACTTATCGAATGGCCCGTCTTTGACATTCACACCAGTTTAGCACCAGCAGCAGGCCTACGTGTTACCCAGGGTCAATAGAAACCCAAAGGCCAAGACCTCAATGACCTAACCTAATTGACATTTACCTTTTAATTGTAGTCTGTCCTCTTCTCTTTCCCTTTTTATAAGTGAATCAACAGCAGGGATATAATAAAATGTTGCTATAGGGAAGCTACTTATTAAAAATGCACAATCCACAGGAACATAAACTTGTAAGACGTCTTACATAAATTCCCTAGATTAAACGTTGTCGTGTTAAATGTTGTAACTTTTCTTACTGAACCAATCTCCTCATGCATACTAACGCCAAACTAAAAGTTAGGGTCAGGTATACATAAGTCTTTATATACGTTTCCCTTTTTTAATGTGAATCATGAACTGTAAGCTCAGCTGTCTGACAGAAACATTGTCTATCTATCTATCCGCTTCTGTCACCAAGCCTCTATATTAGTCATATCCTCCTTCTTGGTAAAACAATTTAAATCCCACCATACTGTTTCCCCAAATGTGCCTTTCACTCACCCAAACTGGTAGACAGACTAGCAGTGTGGAATAAATTGTGGCACCAGTTTTGTCATATTTCCTGTAAACTTGACAATAACAATTTTTAATCCTTGTAAACACCTTTTTATTTACACACAATTCCCCTCAAATCATGCTCCAGCTGAGAAATAACTTGCTTTTTTTCACGTGACTGTGCTATTTTTGATTATGCTGTTATGGTGTAAGCATGCAAGAGAAGAGGAAATGTACCAGTGGGAAAAGAGTCTGAAAGTTGAATCATTATATGTTGTTTTATTTTTAGATTTTTATTTATTTTTTCTTTGTTTTCCCCAGTAGTATTCTTATATCATTAAAACTGCAATGCCTGAAGTTCACTACTTATGCACATTATGGATACTCTAAGTTGGTGAGTACTTTTTTATTACTGAAAAAAACAAATATTTTATAAACACATTTTTACATTCTGCAGTCTGACTGTGGAAACAGCTGTTGATTTGAAAGTTCAAATGACCGCTTAACCATGTTAATAAAAACTAAATAGAGTCTTTAGCCTCTGTTTAGCATTAAAACGGTATGGTTGTATATTAAGCAGCTGAGGCAGTGTGCACATGCTAGTGCTGCTACTAAACAATAAAAATCTGAATCGGCTTATGCCCGAACAATGATTTTGAAGGGATTTGTCATTACTGGTGCAAAGATATCATTACCACTATGACAAGTACTGTACATACCTAATGGGGCATTGAGACTTTGTTAATTTCTCTATTCAAATAAAGCTGAGCTGCTGTAGACCGATTCTCTGTTGAACCCTTTGACCCCGGGGGTCAGCTTTATGGATTACATTTGTCTTGCGTGTGGGTCGATGTTTCACAGATTACAGCCTGTTAACCCTCGGATTGACTGGTCTCCAGTCAGCTAGTCCTGTGATTTGGGCTCGTGAACCAGCGCGACCACCACCTGAGCCGAACACGGTGGATGTGAAACTATTTTGAGGACGAGGGGTTGCGCTCGTCTGGGCAATGTGTCTCCTACTTCTTGATGATATATAAAAAAATAAATTCCATCTGCAATATTTTCTCATAATTTGAGGTTTAATGAGCTGTAGGTGACGTTGGATGTTGGTGGCTTCTAATTACAATGGGAAGCTCAGGATCAAGAAACCATGAGTGTTTTTCTTTTGAAGCTTCCTGCTTGCTTACTCGAGCCAACGTGTCCGTGCTTTACGCGAGAATTTCATTTTGATCAAAGGGCACAATTCTGTCTCATTTGAAGGGAATCGAACAAAGGCTGGTGCAATTTCTGATGAAATTCTTGTTCGCTTCGGGAGTTGAAACGATCCATTTCTATAGAGGCAAAGATAGTAACTGACTAAACACCTTTCACTTTGGCCTTGTTGAATTCTTCCTCAAGATCACGGCATATCAATAAAACGCACTACTGAATATTTTGTACAGAAACGGCGTTGTGGCCCTGTACTTAGTTCACCACGGCTGTTGTGTCTTTACTGTCCTCTGTTATGTTCTGCAGATATTGATTTGTGACAAAGTTCAGTATCAGTCAAGCTGATAGTACTTTGTCACAGGAGACATTTTGACATGTCATGGTGGGACACTCCCAGGTGAAACTAATAACCCTAATGATGGCTGTCTTTCATTAAGTGTTCCTGGAGTTGACGCACCGAAATGCGGCGCAGTCATTATTAATGATGTTATTTACACCGGTGCTTTCCCTGCTATGACATGTCAAAGAAGTAATTTGAGGTGAATGGAATGTAAGTCTGGTGTCGTCGCTATTACAAACGACATTATCGAACTCAACCGAGAAGTGTCTTTACAGACACGTCCTCGTCACTCTGCGTTGCCCAACTGCGGTGGGGACCCTTCCTGAAGGTCGCGCGATAAATCTGAGGGGGTCGTAAAGTGATTAGAAGAAGTGAAGTTGTTCATTTTAATCAAAATTTGCATTATTAGCACCTAACACAGTCATACTTGTCCTATAAACTCTGCCTATACACTCCTATTGGAATGTGTCCTCTCACTGATGTTGGAGATGCTCTTACTGACCCACAGCCAGAAGCCAAAAATTATGAAATCTAGGTTACGACGTGTCTACACAGAAGGCGATTCAGCCACGTTTTTAGACATCCATCCGTAAAATCAATCCAACTGTCTACACAGGCCTACTTTTACACTTCAAGTCTATTTCCCTGTGTTTTACGCGCAGAACCACATATTTTGCGTATTGGGCTTTGAGCGCTTCAAAAATGTGTGTCACCTACACTAAATACTGTGTGAAGACATCCTGTGTAGACAAAGACGTGGACTTAAACGGCTGCTGCTCATATGTTGACGTGGTCTTATTTTAAGGGCCTGGGGTGATTCAAGTGTTATTTAAAGTTTTAAATGTTTTAAATTTTAAATTCCCCTCAGGAAAGTGACTAAGGAATTCTTGCTAAGGTGCACACGTCGGTGCAAATCTCCTCAGATTAATTGAGTGGTTTTCGTACATGATTTGCATAAAATCCAACACACGGGCACATTGTTGTTTAGTACAATGAGTCAGCTTAGAGGAGGTGGCGCTGGTGGAATCGTGCTTTTAAAATAATGAACTGGTTCGCGGCCTACTAAGGTTTTAAAAAAAAAAAAAACGAAAATAGACTAAACTCCCACATTTGGACATGTATTTTACTGCAGGCATGTCAGAAGACACATGCACACGGACGCTGTCACGATGAAGCAAGAAGTGCTCGCAAAGTAGAACGATGAACACGTTACTAAACAGTTTTAAGGGTAATTCAGATTCTTATTTTTTGGTACTAGTTAACTTTTAATATCTGTTCCTAAGTGATACTTTTGATATGTTTAATACAGAAAGTTGAGTATAAAAAAGAAGACATTTTTAAATAACGTTTTTTTAAGAAGTAGGAAACAAATCTTTAGTTTCTTGTTCTAAACCTTGGCATCTTTTTTATATTTATTTTTATATATATTTAACTCAAAGCAGTTTAATAACATAATAAAGTTGTTGTAAGTGCTCTTTTTTAAATATGTTTTTCTTATCTCTTATACTCTGCATGGATTCACAACACTTAAACACGATCACGTCTTTATCTAAGAACTAAAGGCTACAAAAAGGCAGCTTTGTCAGCCAGAATGGAGGCGTGTGTGAGTGTGCTCTAGATCAACATTAAGTTAATTTACTCCCATCTTTAATGATCTGGACAAAGAGCCCTCCCTTCATTCAGATCACCGAACCTACTATTAATGGCCAACTTCCTCTACCGCCCGAGCTTCTGCCACCCAAGATACTTACAAACGGTGTACGGACAATAACAATCACTGTTAAGTTGGTGGTTACAGCTGATTATAGGGTACGTCAAGTAAAACGATATGTAGCCTCTGATTACCTGTGTTGGTTAAATTACTACAGCTAAGGTGCTGCTCTTCAGCTCTCTATGCTGTTGTAACCTGTTGATCCTGATAACACTCACTCCTTGCTAGTGGAACCCACGAGCAACCTCCCTGCTCCTCCTCCTCCTCCTCCCTCACTTTCTCTGATGTGCAAAATTGTCTGTGAGGGACTATTGAATAATTTAACAGCTGGGTGACGGCGCTCTGTGACACTGCACTTAGTGTGTTTGCTTGTTTCATTCAGTGCGTGTGTGTTTTTGTATTTATTTGAGGAGGAGGAGTTAGGGATTTTGTGTGAGTGACTGTGTAAGTTTGGAAAAAGCAAAGACAGTAGACCACACACACTGTTGACCAGATTAGGGGGGGGGGAAACAAAAACTTAATTATTTTTGCACTTCTTCTGTTTACACGTTTTTTTTGCTCTAAAAAATCCTTTCACGCTAAATGAGGGATGGTCTTTGTGTGTGTGTGTGTGTGTGTGAGCTTGCCTAAAGTATATGCTTTATGTTAGGTTATCTGGGAGATTACCTTCTTTCTTTTTTTATCATTCTGGAATGATCTTTCTCCGTTTTCTTTTCTCACCATTACTGATGCTCAAGGCACTGAGATTTCCTGTTGGAAAGCCATCTGAAAGAAACACTTTATTGGAGTGAGGCCACGTGTTATGTCGTGTGTGTGTGGGGGGTGGGGGGTCGGGGTGGGGGGGGCACATAACTGCTTCCTTGCAGACTCCCAAAAGGAACTGTTCAGTAGAGTGTTAATCATTCATTTACTAACTTTATTCTCCAGCTTGAGGAAGTTGCTAAGAATAATCCACTCCTTTTAACTGACAGACAAAAGTTTTTTTCACTTGCATACCATTGGCTAAGGACTTCTCTTGATGATTATTTTTCATTAGTGATCAGTCTTGAAATCACTTTCACAATCAATTAATGGCTTTGTCTTTAAGGCGGGGGGAGTTTTTCCTGAGTCGATGAGAGGTTCTGGGACAGAGGATGTCGTTGTGTACAGATTGTAAAGCCCTCTGAGGCAAATTTGTAATTTGTGATTTTGGGCTATACAAAAATAAATTGAATTGAATTGAATTGAATTGAATTTAATTGAATTGAAATTCTAAAGGAGGAACTTGTGAAATTTTGCTTAAAAAAATAATAAAAATAGCTCTTGGACATAATAATAATGATTGATCGGCTATCAAAAGAGACTTCAAAATAATTTTCTGTTAATCAACGAGCTAATTAAATTGTCAGCTCTACATCTAACTATCGGCAAATCTAATTGCATAAATGTTGGATTCCTCCTGAAGATTGCGTGTGTGTGTGTGTGTGTGTGTGTGTGTGTGTGTGTGTGTGTGTGTGTGTGTGTGTGTGTGTGTGTGTGTGTGTGTGTGTGTGTGTGTGTGTGTGTGTGTGTGTGTGTGTGTGTGTGTATGCATGAGTGATACAACCACAGGTATAATGGTGTTAAAGGTTTACACAGGGACTGTGCTTTGGCAAACGACAGTGAAACGCTCCATAATGGATAGAGGTGATCTTATCTCCACACCCCTTGGCTACTCCCAAACACCTCCCAAATGCCAGAGGCTAGAGCTTAATATTGCAAAGCTGTCACTTTACACATGGACGCGTGTGAAAAAAACCCCAAAAAAACTCCAGTGTAAAAATATTCCTCACGTGTGAAAGCGATCATGTGTTGTGGTTGTGCATACATGCTGCTCTCTATCTTCTAAGTCTGCATCACTGCAAATGTGGAGAATAAGATTGACGTTGACCTAAAGCTTGAGGGCAAAAGAGGAGCTTTGCTTCGTCTGGTAGTGTGAATAATTTGGCTTTGGCACAATCAGGATCTGCTTTGGTTGAGATATCGAAGGGAGTGTTGTTGCACCTTGCACATTTTAACGTTGTTGGGAGCGTGGCTGATTGCAGCATTTAACCGCTCAACAGTTGTTTTATGGCAGTGGTAGCCAAGAGTGCTGATCTGATACCATTGTTTCATGAATAAGCTGTGTGGAAGTGACTGGAGTTATTCTTTTATGTGTGAGGCAACATCAGACTTAACTTCAACATTTTTAAAACAAAATGTAACAAATAAATACATGGATATGAAATCATTGAATTGTTATCTATTATTAAATGATAATAAATCATACACCAGCAACTTGGTAAAACATTTTCAACATTAACAGGAATTACTTATATATATATACTTATTTATATATTTATATATATATATATATATATTTATATTTATATTTATATTTATATATATATATATATATATATATATATATATATATATATATATATTGTTGTAGACCTTACTGTCTGCTTCTCTCGGAAAATGTCTTTTTTTCGTTTTTTCCAAAAACATTCAGGGAGCGCAGTTAGTGACGGTGTGGGCTCCACGGTAGCTCTGAAAGCTTAACGGAGTAGCAGAGGGAGGGTGGGGCTTAGCAAAGGGTTAATAATGTCACAAACTACTGCAAACAAATTTGCAAAATACTTAATAACATCTACCGGCATGCTGCTGACACATGACGTGGTACGCACATGAGTAATCGGATGCATCTCTAAGACACATTCATATTTAAATATGTGACTAATATTCCATCTTTTTGTCAACATCTCGCAACTACACCTTAAAAAGGTTTCTGCTTTGAAACACACAAATAGCTGGGGAAATCTGGGCAGGCGTATAGGCACATGCGCAGTAAACAGCCCGTGTGTTTGATTGTCCTACTGTCCTACTCAGATCATTGCTCATAAGTCTTCCTCCGAGGACACGGATTTGTTTAGTCTCTCCCGTAGTTAAAGTCAGGATTTAAAGCGTTCATGGTGAGTTCATGGTGAGTTCATGGTGAGCGCTTCATCCCCAGAGTGCTCGAGCAGAACGGAAATGTAGGATCCATAAAAGGTCATTGGTGCCAAGTTAAACTTTTTAAACATCCACAACACAAGTCGAGTAGCCATTGTGCGTTTTCTGGGCTGTTTTTTGCTTCAAGGCAACAAGAAGAAATCACTTCAAATAGACTCGAGATTTACAGTCGGCCCAGGGTTTTAAGTCAGCGGATAGGCCACTTATTTGTCTCGCATTTGTCCCTCAATCCACCAACACCCACATTTATGTTGGTATTAGCCTTAAAGCTAATCTGAAGGTAACTATGTGTGTGTGTGTGTGTGTGTGTGTGTGTGTGTGTGTGTGTGTGTGTGTGTGTGTGTGTGTGTGTGTGTGTGTGTGTGTGTGTGTGTGTGTGTCTGTGTGTGCGTGTGTGTACACATGTGTGTGTTTGTATGCATTCATGTCTCAATAGTGTCACTAAGCTCCTGCGATGAGAGCTGCCCCCAAGTCTCCAAATCCTGCTTAGTGTGTGTGTGTGTGTCTGTGTGTATGTGTATGTGTATGTGTATGTGTATGTGTGTGTATTCTTCGCTCTGTGAAAATGAGTCACTGCTATAAAAATCCACACCATGCCGCCCTGGCAGGATAATCAGGACATAATGTTTAGTTTCCTTCTATCTCAGTGGATTAGTTTATTTTCATCCGGTGAGAATTTTTGCGTATTGTGGAAATCGCCTCATATTTGGTTGTCTCAGCTTTATTTAAAGCAGCATTTCCCCAAGGGACGTGTGATTTAAAGCGCACCTACCTCCAGCATGACTCTTCAAAAGCCCACCTCAGTCATCGTCAGGCTCTCTGGGAATCATTGAGTGTTACATTTGTGACCATTGAGTCTCATTATCATTGATAAGATTCAGGCAAATCAGGGCTCAAAGCAATTATAAAGACAGACAAAGTATTATAACCAGTTGTACATTTGTTTGTAGTGCTTTAAGTGCACATTAGTGCGGGTTCACAACATACACTCACATCTAAGAGCTAATTAGTTCAACATTTCTAATCTACTGACGGATAATGAGCAGTTCTTCTGAAAGAATTGCATGTTTTGTGTTTTGCTCAACAGTACTTTGTACTTTAAACGGCTGCTGGCGAAGGGGAATAATTCCCTTTCCACAGAATCCCGGAGGTATTCACCCAGGAAGTGATGTCATCATGGATACCTGCACCAGCCTGTTGGTTGCTCAGCATTTCATGAACTCTTGGAAGTCTGTCTGTGGAAAAACTGAACCAAAAAGAGGCCTGAATTTGGTCCAAGTTCCTGTTTGATACCCACTATCACATCCAGCGTGATGAATTGTTTGGCAAATCCCTCCGAAAGCTGCTCTGGTGGATTGTTTTGCCCAAGAACAGAAATGCAATGCAAGGATTTGCTTTCGAAACAGGTTGCTTGGCCGAGTTGTGCCTGGGAAATTGACGGCTCGTGACTCACGATTTATGATTCATATCACAGCATTTGTCATGTAACAGGAGGAACGGAAAGTAGGAGTTGGATATCGAGATTTTAATTATGAGCCAATGCACCGACGAACTTGAAGCCTGTGGTACTCTAAGAGATAGTGTGATGTTTATACTCAGTCTATGTTGCCTGACTGACCCTGACCTTCAGAATTTGGAAGAAGTAAGAATTTGCAACAATAATCTGGCCTCATTTAGATAAAACAGATAATCTGACCATAATTCTGTCTTTAAACCAACTATAAAAGTTTAGCAATTATACCCAAGATGTTTCTCTTAGCAACAGTGTTGTTGTCGTCCTTTTTATTGTGCTGTATATTGAATATGTGTAAACATTAGACAATATGTTACTGCTCCAAATCAAGTAGTTTTGGATATATTGCTGGCCGATATGAGAGGTTTACACCGCTATGAAATGAGAGACTTTCCTATTATGACATTCCACCAAAATCCAGAATTTTTCTTGATTTTAAAAAAAAAAAAAGAAGAAATCTTGATTAGTCATTCTACCAAAGTTTTATTTTGATAATCAATCTTTTTTTTTTTTTTTTCCACCAATGTATTGTATAATTTTATATATAACTCTTGCTGGTTGGTCACAAATGCCAAGCGGGGTGGAGGGAGCGAGGCGGAGGAGGAGGCAGAAGAGGAGGAGGAGGAGGAGGAGGAGGAGGAGGAAGAGGAGGAAGAGGAGGAGAAGTGCAGCAACAACTTCCCCAGAGGCTCATGCAAGCGTCAGTTTGTGTTATAAATCATTCAGGGACACTCAGAAGGGGCACAATACATTTTTATCCTTCTTCTCTCATCCCTCCATCCTCTCTCCTTTTTATTATTGAATGCGGTTCCTCTGAGAACCCAATCTGCTGCTCGACATAATCAAAGGGAGGAGGAGGAGGAGGAGGAGGAGGAGGAGGAGGAGGAGGAGGAGGAGGAGGAGGAGGAGGAGGAGGAGGAGGAGGAGGAGGCAATAAGACAAGACAAGACAAGACAAGACAAGAGGGGAGCGTGAAACATTGATAAACTGGGAGAGGAAGAAATGAGGCGTTCCAGTTTGATTCCACACAGGAATTAAGTGTCTCAGAGTAAAGGTCACGGGGTCATTTTGAGGATGGATCTGCTGTACTTCCTGATTGTCGGGCTGCTTGTGGACAACGGTTGTGTTTTTATTGTGTGCTGATCTTGTAAATGAGGGTTGTGGTTTGGTAACGTTGTGGCTGCTGCCCCACCTGCTTGTCAAAACAACACACAGTCCAGTAGCTGACGGCGCTCTGCTGTCAGAACAACTCGCTCAGATTTTCGTGTGTGTGTGTGTCCAAAATATTGAATTTGTGGGTGGGTGTGTGCGTGCGAAAGCTTGTTTTCGTCCACAGCACTGTGTATACTGTCCTTGAACTCCATGTATTTGAAAGAGGACGCGTCCGTCTGTAAACATGAAGCACTTCCCTTGTATAAAATGCCAAGACATTTAGTTTGAGATACCGTTGGCCCAATGCATTCTGGGATAGACATTGGGCTCCCTACTGTGAGCCTGAATATGCACAAGCAGATGTGTTAAATTAATTAACATAAAGAGCGTTCCTGGATGTTACTATATTATGCTAAATAAAGTACTTCTTGCAGTATTCGAAGACATCAAAGCCAGACTGATGTAACTAACAGCCTGTATCTTACACTGCTGATACTGTTGGTGGCAATACTTCTAAGAAGAAGTATAATGTTTCTTTTTGTGGTGGTTGTATTGTCTGATAAAAGAAATGGTCATTGCTGTGGCTCCTGGTGTTGTTCAGAGGATAATAACTGACCGTCATTAAAGAGATTTTCATTGGGTGTTGAGTCGTTGCACCATCTGCTACCGGGAGGAAATGTGAAAGCTGCAGAGCAGCAACCCATTGTGCTGTAAAGCAATCCTACAAATATCTTATCAAATCTGTCTCTGCGGCTCATGATATACAATGTGTTTTATTGCAGTACAGATTATTGTTGTGGCTGCTCGTCTTATAGTCTTGTGTTTGGTTATATTTCAGTAAAAAGGCAAACATTAATAGACACAAATATAAAAAAAAAAAGAAGGGGAGACTAACTTTATTTTTGGCATTTAGGTTTTTGCAGAAGTTGCACTCAGCCCCAAAGTGCATCAGATCCTAATCGGTGCCAAAAGGTTGAAGTTAAGTTAAAGACTCATATTTAAAAATAGAGGGTATTTTTAATAGTCACATTGGCAATGATGATTTTATATATTTTATTACGCAAGATTATTTTCTCAATTAATATATGAATTGTTTGGTGTATAAAATCACTTTTTTATCACTTGTTTCCCCCCCAAGGTTCAAATTGCTTGTTGTCCAAATCCCACAGATATCTTCTACCAAAGAAGACTAAGAACACCAGCTTCTACTTATTTGAGGAGTTGAAACAAGTGAATCTTTGGCAAAATGATTAACCAACTATCAGAATAGTTGCTGACTTAATATTTATTTGATCGATTATCATTTCATTTTTAGTCACATTGTCACAGCTGCAATTTTCTGACGCATTTAACTTAATCCAACCAGCTAACCCTTCTTTTGTGTCTTCCTCTCGCTCTCCTCAGGTACAGTGTTATTCCAGTCATGATGGACGTCGGCAACAAGACAACTCTGGACTCAAACTAAAGAGAGAGAAAGAGAAGGCGACAGAGGCTAATCTGACATCCCCTTTACATATTTCCTACTGGTAAGTTACACACACACCTCTGACGCTGTCTGCTCTATTGTTTTTCCATATTAGGGCACCTCATCACGATATATATATATATCACAAGTGTTCCTTTTTTTTAACCAATGTCTTTAATTCAATTGCAATCTCCAGCATGCAAAAAAGGAAAATATGCAAAATGTCTGACAGGCTATGAAAGTGATTTTTGTAGTTCACAGGTTGTTGGAAGCATCTGACAAACCAACTCACGTTTGTCTCATTAAGGTCACCGGCAGTTCATCTGGATTGTTGTTGTTGTTGTTGTTGGTTGTGTGTGTGTGTGTGTGTGTGTGTGTGTGTGTGTGTGTGTGTGTGTGTGTGTGTGTGTGTGTGTGTGTGTGTGTGTGTGTGTGTGTGTCCGTGTCCCATTCCCCGTCATGCAGCACACAGGCATCAGCCGAATGTAAACTGGGTCTTGTTTGCCTCGTAATGAAAGCTCGCTGCCCTGCCGGCTCTCTCATGAACATAGCAGCTAACCAACCCTCTGTCACACTGTATTAAAGCTGAGTCTGAGAGGAGGCTAAGTTTCTTTGGCCTATGCTGTACCATGGCTTTGTGTGTGTGTGAATTCCTGTGTGTGGGGATTGCTGCAACATAACTATTTGAGGTTGCTTGTTGGCAGCATGCAGGAAAATAAATTGTATGATACTTTAAACTGGAAGCCGGCGAGCCCAGACGAGCGTACTACGTGTTAGATTGTTCATGTTAAAGCGATGTGTCATTGCATTTCTGTAGTTGCACTTCACTCTTAATTTCTTGTATTCAAGTGAAGACCGTATTAATTGTATTTGTTAAATGATTAGAAATGAAATATGTCAGTTGAATGTGGTGGAAAGCGGTAGTCTTGAAATGCTGATTTTTTGTTTATTTTTTTAAAACCACTGTTTCTTGTTTTTGCTTTATGTAGTTTTGAAAGGCTTTGCTTACATTTTTCATAGAAAGTTGTCTTTCTCAGGCCTCTTTAAGCTGTTGTGATTAAAGGAAACCGGAGGTTTGTCTGTGGTTAGGAGTCTTTAGTGAATTGGGTAATAATGTAAATCCTTCTGTCAACTTGAGAGAGAGCCAACAACACCAATCACTGGATTCAGCGGGCTGTCAGGCGAGCGTTTGTACGTGTACGTTCTGTGCCGTCGGCAAATCTTGCTGCTGAGTCACACCCCGAGTGGGGAGAAGAGCCGGTGGGGATCGTGTGTGGCGGAGGTTTTTTGGGGAACAGTACGACCCTTGGGGCAACACAACGGCTGATTTCAAATGTCTGCACTTCCCCTCTCTTGCAGGGGACAGCGTATCTGTACACAAGTAGCCTCATGGCAGCTGCGGGCTCGTGGTTCATCTCTGTAGTTGCGCCTGTGAAGGCAGGATAACTTCTATTATCATTCTTATTGAGATTGTTGACCCCATATATCTTGCCAGCATAGCTCCACCAAACCTCAACCGGAGAAAAAGTCAGTCCAGTCAATTCCAAACACCTGCACCTGGGTGTGTAAAGCCTTTCATGCAAGTTCCACTTATAAGGGTCCACTTGAGGTACAGCAAGTTAAAAAAAAAAAAAAAAAATACAGATTTTAAAATAATAGAAATGAAAAATCTATATAAATAAATATGGTTAAAAAAATCTAAAGCGTGGTGATTTAAAACAATGGCATTTGCAGACAAAATGTGGGTTATAATGCTTAGAAAAGAATGCACCTACAGGTGTTGCGCCCTCTTTGTATGATCAGTGGTGCTGTGGGGTTGTAGGTGGAAAGCAGAATTGTTTACCATCTTCCAATTCAGAAACATGGAGGCCTTGTTTGACCGGTGTCGGCTCGCCACGCTGTCGGGTTCTTGTTCAGGTCAAGGTTAGATTTTTTTTTTTTTAGGGAGTGTCGTATCGTTCTGCAAACTCTCACAAATAGAGAACTTTTCATCCATCATGGGTCACTTTTATCTTCATGTCAGTACATTAAAAAAAAAAGTCACTGACAACAAATAAGGTCAAAGTGGAAGCCGACTGAACTTGGAGTGTAAAAATACTCAAACTTGACATAAAGACGGTGAGCAACTCAGACCCTTCATAATAGATATGACTGAAGTCCACGAGAGGCCCGTATGGAGGATGGACGTGTGTGTGTGTGTGTGTGTGTGTGTGTGTGTGTGTGTGTGTGTGTGTGTGTGTGTGTGTGTGTGTGTGTGTGTGTGTGTGTGTGTGTGTGTGTGTGTGTGTGTGTGTGGAAACAGACACTTCAGATTTTCCATTGACAAGAAACAACCGTACCACATTTGGCCCTTTAAAAAAAAAAGAAGAAAATTGGCTTGTCATCACCATGCAACCTGGCATTGTGCATGTAATCAGGCTTCTATATTATTCATAACGGGGTTGACCCATTTAATGTCATGCAGGAGGCATGCACACACACGTCACGCATGCATGACTCTCCAGGGACCTTGCACTCTGGTGAGATGTAAATCTGTATCTTCAGGCAGTCGTAACGTTTTTATTTGAAAGAATTATTCAAGTGCAGTGATGAGAAAAAGAAAAAATAATTTGATGAATGTGTGTGCGTGTGATCGAGGCTTCCTTGTTCACTTATATGTGCACCTTCACACACAACTCCAAAGCTCTAAGCCTGCTCTTTATAATGTTATGATTGGACTGAATCATTACGTAATTCTTATTCTTACACACATACTGCCTTCACTATGTCTCAACGCACAATTTAGCGGATTTACCAGTTTTCCCGTTTCTGATTAGAGCTGGTGATTTTAATCCCAGTAAGAATTCCCACAGTCTGCCTAATTCCTGTTCCTGCCTAAAGCCGGTAGGGGGGCCAGTAAGCCGCTAAACCCCCCCCTGGCCATACACACGCGCACACACATATGGATGCTTGTGTGCACTGCCATAATGGTGCAAATACATTTTTTTATGTGCACACACAAATTCAGAAGAATGCACTTCACTTGCACTCTCATAAGAGTTTAAACGGAATACAGGCAAACCCAGGAGACTGAGTGCGAAACGAATGATAAGAAAAATCACATTTTCTTCCTTGTCAAGGCTTTTCTTTTTAAAACGGAATGATCAAAGAGAAGTGTGATAGAAATGAAGGAGTTAAGAAGCAAGAGGAGCTGGTGTAGGATAAGATAGGAGGGAGAATTAGATGAATGCACAGAGGGAACTTGGCGTTTCTGTTTTCTATCAAACTCAATCCAACAAATCTCAGTAAAGAGATGCTTTCATGCATCTATTTTGTCCACAAAGGCAAATATACAATAATGTCATCTGCTATAATCCTATTCTCTGTATTGTAGGTGTCAGATCTGTTAATTCCTGTGATCTTGCAAGCACTTAAATTTCTTTTCTCAAATCTTCATCATATTTTACTGCACCTGAAATGGATTTAAAAATAGGGACTTTGGATTGTTTTAAATGGTTAAAAACACCAGTGGCTTATTATTATTATTATTATTATTATTATTATTATTATTATTATATTTGTGTTGTTGCATGACTTACAAGTTGTGTTTGACCTGGATTCTGTTTTGTGGACAGTTTAATTTTTGTTCCTCAAAACTTAATGTTTTTCAGCTCACTGAAAGACTGTGGCTCTGTCTGAAGCGATTTCTACGGCGTGTATTTCTTATTCTTGCATATTATTGGCCAAGAGGAGACAATGGGATGTCCCATTTAACTGTCTGCTGCAGCGCATGGTGGAGCGCCATATCCACCAGCCTGATGGACTTGGTCCTGCAGCAACATGTTGGTACATCAATTAGTCATAACAGAACCAACGGGGGCCCCGGGGGGTGGGAGTGTGTGTATTTGTTTGTGTGTTCCTGCTCGTGTATTTCTTGTGTATGCATGTTGAACTTTGAGAAGTCCCGGAAGAACGTGTGTGTATTTCGATGGTATTCACCGACATGATGATGTGTTTTGTGCTGGCCTGTTTTGTTTTTGCCAGAACAACATGTACGGGGAAAACGTACAAAAAAGATTATTTTGAAATTTCTTGGGCAAGAAAGTATCAACACTTTTAGATATTCGCTCTCAAGAATCTCAGTGCAAAATCTTTTTTATTGTCCTTTTTAAAAAAGCAACAATGTTTAATTCAGATGTTTCAGAATCAGGAACAGTTTATTACTGAGTGTGTTTGCACATTCAAAGATGTTGAATTGGTGACTGGTGCATGACCCTAAACACAATAGTGCAATAGGATAAGACATAATTCTAAGTAAAAATATGAAAATTTACAATGGAATATGATAAACCATCAATATCTGTTATTAAAGAGTTATATGTCTATTTAAAGCAAAGAGTTTTGCAGGGATGTCTAAACGTATGTAACTGTCGTGTGTGTGTGTTTGTGTGTGCGTGTGTGCGTGTGTAACCCAGACCAGATTATTGTAAACCGTATAATCTCTTTTACATATCATTTTTTTAATGATGTATTGTATACAACAAATTTTTCAGCACCATTACCCACCCCCACAGGAACCCACACACGCCGTCTCATGTGCTCACTCGGACACCAGTGTGTGCCTGCAAGGCACACTAATGCACACCTACACATAAGTACAGTGTCATGCACTCGTAAAAAATTCACACACACACACACACACACACACACACACACACACACACACACTGAGCGTTAAATCTGTCTAAGCCATTTGCCTAATCAGCTCTCTCTCAGCACAATACCATTCATAGATCCCCAGTAACCACACACACACACACACACACACACACACACACGCGCACACACACAGTGATCTGTCCAAACAACGGGCTTTGTCGGACTAGTGGCAGCTTTACCAAGCCCCCCGTGTTACAACCTGTTGTTGCCACATTGCATCACTTCACACATCTTAGCGGAGGAAGAGGAGGAGGATGAGGAAGAGTGAAAAAGAGGGTGAGAGGGAGGTGTGCAGAGTCTCCAGCGTGATCACGTGACATCAGCGTTCATTTGCTCCATTTTTATTTGCCTTCTACTCGTCTGCCGAGTCCTTCCATCACTGTGGTTTAGATCTGCTTTCAAAGCTACTTCACATGGGGTAAAACTGACTCTGTCAATTTTTGTTACTCTCTATTAATTTTTAACCTTTTACTTCTTGTCGCATTTTACTATATCGAAAGATATTGTGGGGGTGTGTTTTTGATAGGGAGAGGGTTGTGATGGGGGGTTGTGTCAAGCTTTATTTCTATCTAGCTATCTGGAGAGATGAGAGACAGCCAGCGCTGATGCAACCAGGAGACACACAGATTCACTAAACACACACGTGGTCACACACAAGCTCCTATTGTAGGTAAACAGACAAAGAACACACGTACACACACGTACACACACGCCCACACACGTACACACACGCCCACACACGTACACACACGCCCACATAGGGAAATATAAACACAAGTAATACACAAAGATATAGAAATTTGACCTTGCTAGAAAACCATGCAGTGTCTCTATTTGTATGCCCGTGATTATGTCCATAAGTACATAATTGCTTTGGTACTAAACAAACAAACTTTCAGTGCTAAGAGTCAGTTGAATCTGAAGAACCAGAATAACACGAAGTATCTAATGAGAGCCTTTAAGCACAGAGAAGAATACTTAGTAGCAGCGTAACCCACTGCCGAACTGCTAGTAACCGTGAATAGTGTATATATACAAATATCTGCAACCTACAGGTTGCATGTGTACAGCTACATTGCTCTGCTGTACTCTACAGTTCATTTGTCATTCGTCACACCTCTATCACAGGCGTGGAGGTCTGCTGAAGCCGTCATGCTTCTCAAAAACGCCTCTGAGATCAAGATGTGCCTTGAGGCAACAAGCATGTGAGCCTGTGTATGTGATCTTTCACAATGTGTAAGCGGGTAAACTGAAACCATGCCTGTTGTTTATGTGGCAACCCGTGGTGGTTTCCATTTCCAAGCATGTGCCGGGGCATTCTTCGAGAGAAATCAAAGCCATGAAATTGACTTTAGTTAGGCTACAGTACAGCGGGCTGCCATTCCCAATGCTGAGATGTTATGTTATGGCAGCTTTGTAGTTGGCAGCAGGTTGGCATGATGCCTCGAAAAATAAATCCCTGATTATATAGTCACAACTTTGATGCTCATCACCCCCTCACTGCCATCACAAAGCTTTTGGAATCAGTATTTTCCAAAGTTAAATGATCACCATTTCTTCCTCTCTACTTCACAGGGGTAACAAAAAACCAGCA
Source organism: Ophiodon elongatus (assembly GCA_016806645.1). Taxonomy (NCBI): domain Eukaryota; kingdom Metazoa; phylum Chordata; class Actinopteri; order Perciformes; family Hexagrammidae; genus Ophiodon; species Ophiodon elongatus. Next base: position 646,069 of record JACSYO010002146.1, read on the forward strand.
TCTCTCGACCTATAGGCTTCAACCAAGCGGCAACCTCCGGTTCTGAAAAGTGTTTCAAATGAAGTGTTTCAAGTCTTCTTCAATACAGCATGATGTTCATTTAGTAAATAATGGTCCATTCAAAGTAAAGTAGATAATAAAGCGGAGTATGCTTCAGGGCGTGGCTACATTGTGATTGACAGGTTGCTAGCGCTACCTGAGCCGTATACAGCGTCTCTACGTCACCCCTCTGCAGTCCAAATATGGCCACTTCAGTTCACTGGCTGCAAAAAGCCAAGATGGCGGCGGCCAAAACGCAGAACACGAGGCTTCGAAATAGCAGACCCCAAACCAACAGGGGACGTCACAGTGACTACGTCCACTTCTTATCTCCAGTCACTGCCTTCAACACTGGCATAATAGCGTTGAGCCGCCTTGAGCCAACATTACTGAGAGTATGATGATGCTGAACCTCTGGCCACTCTCAAAACCTTGTAATTTACAACTTCTGGGTGAAGTTTATTTTGTTTAAAAAAAAAAAACAAGACACTGGGAAGACGTAATTGGTTGAATTTTACGAATCACGATACAACGTGCAAATATTTATAGCAAAATATGACCATCGCTGTGAGATTTGAAGAACAATTCAGGATCAGGTCATTGTTGAAGTTTCTCAATGAAATGGTCTTACCTAAAGTAATGCCTCCCGAGGCTTCCAGGCTGCCATGTTTCTACATCTGGTGCCATAAAACAGAGTGCACAGGACTTTGCCTTTAAGACCGATATTTTTGGAGTGGGTGTGATGGCTTAGATCCCTTTTTAAGAGCAGGGGATTAGGATGATGCTGATGCTTAGTGTCTTGGCCTGAGCGCCTGTGTGTCTTGCTGCCTCTGCCTGTATGTCAGCTCGCTCTGTGTGGGGCTGGCCTTTCGGAGCCAGATTTCGCTTGCTGCATCTGGCCGGTGTGCACAGAGATTTCATGGTAGAGAGAAAAAGAGAGAGAGCGACAGCAATGAGAGAGATGGCGTGTGTGCGTGTGTGCGTGTGTGTGTGTGTGTGTGATGCATGTGCAGCGAAGCTAACTGGAGCAGGGTGTCCAGGATGCGTACACGCTTCACAGCCCGGCTGCAGCCTTGTGATACAGAACATTTAGTGTGTGTGTGTGTGCGTGTCTGCACACACACGCAGGCAACTGTTACACTTTGTGCATGTGTGGAAATGATGCATCAGTGACTCAGCTTCAGCTATAA
>JACSYO010002146.1:649797-664797 GCA_016806645.1 Ophiodon elongatus
ATGACAATTAGCCTGAATGTAGTTCAATATTTCAGCGTTGCATGATTTCTCCCCCCCCCCCCCTTTTATAACCATCTATCCATACATCACACTAGAGGGAACAACTATTACGCATGACCTGACAGGCAATCATAGGGATCAGATGAATCTGAAAAAAGAAAAAAAATCAAATGGGAATACTCCGTTGCCTGCTGTTACTGTAATTCCATTTGAATCTCAACATGAAATTCCCATTCATTTGAAAGTGGGATGAAGCGGAGATAAGGGCTTAGGCTGAGCCGCAGCGTAGCTGCTCCTAAGGCCAAATGCCTTTGAGGTTAACACCACGGGTTTAGCACGGGCATGTGGATGTGCTCAGACAACTCAAACACCAACAGTAGCTGCAGAACAACCACATATCACTTTACCTGCAGGCTTCCCCTAATCACGTTGTTGAGTGCTTTGATCAGACGGAAATGTGTTTAAATTCAAATGAGAGAATCTGTTTCTGCCGCTTCACTCAGACATTATGATGCTTTGCATGCACTGAATTTATCCGGCTCACATCTGGATCGCCCTTAAGGCATTACATGAGTTAGTAACACTTTACTTTAACCCCCCTATTTAGCATGCATAAGTATATCAACATAAAAAAGGTTTATAACACTATATAACGTAGGTGTAAACAGAAATAAGTGTTTATTAATGTATTTCTCAACAGCTTTAACACCCATAAGTGGAGGCTTGTGTACAAACAGACAGTGAATATCAATTCTATTAAATGTTTAGATTGTGCTTACAAATGTTAAATACGGTTAAAGTAAAGCTTTAATTTATTTTCAGTTTGAATAATCTTCTTTCCTGCTGCATCACCCTGTCGGTATGAAGTATAGCACAATACTGCATGTGATGCTTTTGTAAAGAATTCTCACGGAATATGGATAGTTCTAGTCACGTCATGTCACATACAGCAATTAAATAACTTTTATAACCAGTGTGTTGTATCAATGCGTGTCAGTTACTCATTTATTTATGCCATATTCTTTTTATGGAGCGTAATTGCCTGCGGACAAAAAAAAAAAAAAGCCCAGTGATGTCTTTAGAGAGAATTGCTGTATGTTCATTTGTGAGAGTTGTCTGTCTGTACGTTTTTTAAAAGTCAAATTTACAAGACTTTACTAGATCCTGATCTCTCTATTTTTCTCCTGCAGGCACGTAACTCCTACTCCAACGAGGTGGTGGCCATCAAAAAGATGTCCTATAATGGCAAGCAGACTACCGAAGTAAGAAAGACGGCCTCACTCAAATAATGCCAAACTTTTCCTTCAGAATGCCAATGCCACTGTAGACGCGTCTCTCTGAAACATTTGGTCAGCCCACAGTCGGATAACATTTATTTCTTATTTTGTCTCGCTTTGGCACGAATCCAGTAACAGTGAGAACACACGCTCGACGCGCTAAAAGTCACTCTCTAATTATGTTCACCCAAAAGCCCGACTCTAGCTTGTGAGACTGAGATGTCTTGTTTTTTTTTTTTTATGGTTAGTGACCCTAAAGGAACAAAAAGAATGTGAAAATAGTTCGAAATAATTACTCACCACCCGATGCAACGTTCGGGAAAAACATGTGCCTCCCTCAAGCCCTGAAAGAAGTTTACGCACCAGCATATATTTCAGAAGGCGTCCTATGTGATCACAGCTTACGCTTCAGCTAAACTCGAGGCCGCATCTCTGTGGTTTAGTAAACTTTCTTCCCTTTTCATAATCCTTTGAGTGATGGTTTTATGTGAGGGCTCTTTCATGACATTGTCAGAATGTTCCTAACTAGCCGAGGCTTTCGGTTGCTGTAATAACTCCTCTGAGAGCTAGCTTTCAATTTTTGCATTTTATTACTGTGTTTATCATTTATCTTTGTGCAGTGCTATTAAAAAAATCAAAAAAATCCTTCCCATCTGTCTATACACAATGGTAACACATGTATAAAGTTCATAATACCTGTTCAAGTGGTTACTACAGTGAAGCCAGCTGCGCCGCTGCAATCCAAGTCCCAGCAGTTCCCACTTAAGTGCCTCTGTGATTGTACCTGCGAGTGCGTAAACCATCTGTGTGTCTGATTTTGTTTTTGGCAGAAGTGGCAGGACATCATTAAGGAGGTCAAGTTTTTGGGACAGCTGCGACACCCAAACACAATTGAGTACAAAGGCTGCTACTTGAAAGACAACACTGCCTGGGTTAGTGGATCCGTGTCCACATCTCCCTTTGTTCCACTCTTTGTATCAGTCTTGCAACATGGTTTGTTTATCTTTTTCTTCCCGTCCTCTTTGTCTGAATTCTTGCCTCTTTGTCTTTTATTTATTTTCATATCCTACTGCTAGCTGTGTTTTCTTACTGCCTGCTACTGTTGTAATCGGTACCACCTCCATCGCAGACATCACAATGTGATCCCTTTTGCTTTAGAGAACAATTTCATAAAAGTCTTCACAAACGTGACCTGAAGCTTTGTATTAAGGGTATTTTACACACCATTCAGCTGTAACTGTATTCTGTTTCAGCTGGTGATGGAGTACTGCCTGGGCTCCGCATCAGATCTACTAGAGGGTAAGTGTATTTATTAATGTTTAATGTGCACACACACACACGTTTAAACTTTGACAAATACAAAACACTTTTTAAAAATCTGTTTAAATTCTTTACCTTTTTCGGTGACTGTATTTGGATAATCGGCCTACGAATAGTATAAAGTATATGTGATGATTCATTAACACGCCTACATATTCATGAACTACTCACTCAACCTGTTCAATACAGGGTGAAACCCCCGTAAATAACAAGGCTTGTTTTCCCAACTGGGTTATTGTATGGATTAAACAAACAACGCATAACATGTTCGTTAGTTAGCTTTAGTTGACCGCAGTAGACTTGCCTAGACATAGACTAGACTATTATTATTATTATTATTATTATTATTATTATTATACCTAATTGTCCGTGTCAGTAGCTGAATATGAACATCAGTCCAGATGACTGTGTGACCTTAGTTCATGAGGTTTTTCCAAGAAGAACTAACTGCAATACGATTGCTGCATTTACCTCTTAAACCCTTAAACCCTTAAAACCTCATGTTCTGTCTCTGGTTGGTTCCTGCGGTTATTTGACATGATTTAAAACATGTGAGAAAAAAACAGAACAAGGTACTCCATACATGTCGTTACACAGCACTTTGATTCACAGGATTTATACAGATGGAAGAACATGACTTGGATTTAGTTCAAAAAAAGCATTTGCCTTGAAAAAAAATCTTGAACCTCCTTAACTATCCATCCTCTAAGCGTCCCTGAGCTGAACCTAATGTGTTATTTTAAGCACCTATGTGTGTAACCGTCACTGACGTAGTTACGACAGTTGGCCCTGGCCTGTTTTTGAGACTTTTTGAGTTCTGCTGCGACCTTTTGCTTTGGCACGCAGTCTCCCTATTACTGCAACAGTCCACAGGGAGCCAGCTTAGGAGCTCATGTCATCCATATGGTGGATGCCAAGTAGAGTACTCTCTCACAGCTATATCAGCGGGACAGATTGGTATATTATTTTATTACTAAAACTATGATGTTTTGGGACTTTGATCATGGAGGAAGTTTGCACTTCATAACTTTATGCAAATGCTTTATTCATTATGAAGGTATTTGTGGAGAACTGCTACAGTTGGTTAGTATAATATTCAAGTCTTTCGAGGGTTCCTACTCATCTCTTCTGTACCAATTTCTCCCCAAGTTCATAAGAAACCCCTGCAAGAGATGGAAATTGCTGCCATTACCCATGGTGCCTTGCTAGGACTGGCTTACCTACATTCCCATAATATGATTCACAGGTGAGTGAGTTTGTTTCCTGGCCCCAAACATTTCCCATCAGGAACATAAAGTGACTTAAGCAAAAACATGATAAGACAGATGATAAGATGAGCTGAGAGACGCTCATGTTCTCCCTTTATTGCAGCGTTTACTAATTAAGCTGTAAAACCTCATCTCTGTCCGTACGTTTTATCCTTCGCTGTGAGGAGGTAACAACCCTCCTGTCTCACTGGTGTCCACTATATAATATTTTATGGCAGTCAAATATGATTAGCATCCAACAATGGCAGCAACAATTGATTGAGCTGTGTCATCACCGGTCTCGTTGCGGAATTTTTTAAAACCCATTGAAATAAACATATCGGATCTATAAATACACTGCACCAGTGACCAGTTTGACAAGTTCGATGGAAGAGCATAATGTATTAGAGACCCTTTGGAACTGATGTGGTTTATCTTGGCTGCCATGCCTACACATGCTCACAGTCTTCATCCCCCCCCCCCACCCCCTTCTCCTCATCCAGAGATGTGAAAGCTGGAAACATCCTGCTGACGGAGCTGGGTCAGGTCAAACTGGCCGACTTTGGCTCCGCCTCCATTGCCTCACCTGCCAACTCCTTTGTGGGAACACCTTACTGGTGAGTGTAAACAGGACAACACACACACACACACACACACACGTGTGGTAGGGCACAACACAGAAGACCACACATCACACCACTACATGTGCCGAGAAGACGACCTTGAACTGAAATATTTTTGTTGGTGTATTTCTTTAGTGTCTGCTTTCTTTTTCATAGAAATTACATAACTGTTATGGCTTTATCGTCTGTTTTTGCAGCATGTTATTCATGTTGTTTGCCATCAGGCTGTCAGTTATTTTTTTAAATTTTGACACCTGAAGCCAACCTCATGAATCATAGGATATTGTTTTTTATGCGTTGGCGTGAGGGGTGGCCTGGGGCATTATGTTTACAGGTTTCTGTAAGTATGTACGTCCCATTCTTGTGAACGTTATAGCTCAGGCAAACCTGGAGGGAATTTCTTCAACTTTGTCACAAAAGTCCACTTGGAATAAACTGATTTGATTTTGGTGGTCTACGGTCAAGGTCACTCGGACCTCATAAAACGTGTCTTTGGCCATAACTCAAGAATACAGATGCTAATTATGACAATTTCACACAAATGTCTAATAGGATAAAATTATGAAGTGATGACATTTTGGACAAACATGGATGTAAACTGCAACTTGACTGGTTTCCTCTGTTGTTTGCCTCTCGTATAGAAATCCTCAGCTCTACCTTATGCACCGTAATACTCACTCGCACACTTCTATGTAGCTTTGATGGTGAATGAAATTCATTACATAAACAGTTGGACCAGTGATGGACTCTCATGATGCCAAAAGCCAACAGCACACAAGTTTGTCTCACTTGTTATGTTAAATTCACAAACGCACGCATACACAAGTTGTCTCACTCCACGTTTACAGAAGCACACTCATATTTTCCTAAAACTGAGCTGCTATCACAGCGCACCAGAGTCTTTAAAAGCTCTGAGAGGCTTAGCAGATTATAACATTTTCATGGATTTTTTTTTTTCCCCATACTTAATAAACTATGCATGCGTGTTTGCATTTGCATGTTCTTAGGATGGCCCCAGAAGTGATCCTAGCCATGGATGAGGGTCAGTACGAGGGGAAAGTGGACATCTGGTCCCTGGGGATCACCTGTATTGAACTGGGTGAGCATACATCTACCTACTGGTCCAGGAAGTTAGAAATGTAACACTTTTAAGCTGGCTTTAAATGATTTGTGAAACAGGAGGACAAAAGAAAACTTTGTATTTGTTCCTGCACGCTTTTTTTCATCAAAGGAGAAACTGATTGGTGACTGTAAAGATTTGGCACTGAAACGTCGCTCTTCTCCATCTTTCTCTGACTTCTCGCCATCTTTTCTTATTTTAGCGGAGCGCAAACCACCCTTGTTCAACATGAATGCCATGAGTGCCTTATATCACATCGCACAGAACGACTCTCCCACGCTACAGTCCAATGAGTGGTGAGTTGTAAACACACCTCCCAAATATTACCATTCAATTTATTTTCTGTTTTCTTTTTTTGAATCCTTTTAATTATTAAAAAAAAAAAACGTATTCTTTACAGAATGCTGTCCAATATTTGATCAGTCAAACTGACACTATAAAATGTAATTACGTAAACATTTTAATTGAGCTAAAAGAAATCTTCACAAACCAAGAAAATCCTGTGAAGCTGCTGATACAATACTTCCACTCAACTGTGAACATTAAAGCCCAATCCGATCTGGGCTCAGTCAGGGTAAGACATCCCTGTGTTAATCTGCCCGACCTATGATCCCTGCAACAGGCCTTGTGCAAGGTCATACTCTAAGTCTCTTATGTAATTACCTGGGAAACCTCTACCAAAATAATACTGTGTAAATATCACATCATTCCTGCTGGGCTGTAAGGCAAAGCTTCATGTATATCAACATAAAAAAAAAGCAGTGTGATTATTCAAATTTTAGTCCCGTAGTTAAAAAATTGTTTGTGTTTGCCATACTAACTAGGGTGTTTCTTTGTTCTAGATGTATTATGAGACAACAGCCAATACTTTTTTGCTGTTCTCAGCATCACAGCTTATGATTGTGGACGATAATAGATTCTCTAGAGACTGTCCTTCAAGACATAAAAAAAACAAAACAATTTGATTTAAGCCAGCAGGTTTTAAAAAGCTCTTAGCTGCGTCTTTGCAACAGCATCTCACCCACATGGTTGACGTGCACCTTTTTAAATAAATAAACCCATATATATATATATATATATATATATATATATATATGTATGTATGTATGTATGTGTGTATATATATATATATATATATATTTATTTTATAAACAAGTTATTTGGGCCAGCTGGAGCAATACTGTGTACTCTAAGCTAGCCGCCATACCCAACTAATTCATGTTATATATAAATATATATACTCAAAGAAGCAGTGAATATTCCATCCTCATCATTATTATTTTGCGTGCACGAACCTGGAGATAAAAGTGGAAGGAATGGAGGGATTTAGTACGAGATTAGGTAAACATATTTCACACAGCAGAAAAGAGGATGCAAATGTAAATGTATCGAGAGAAGTAGGTGATCTAAAAGGTTACTGGCAGGAAATCGGCGAGGCAGCAAATATTCCAGCGATCCTCTGAGTTGCCGAAGCCACTACTCGCACTCTGCATGTGAGGTGCGATTCTCATGGGGGTGGGGGGTAAACAACACTCATCAAATATTAACCCTTTGTTTGATGTTCTCCCTGTAATTTACCTTGTGTGTTCTTCCTCCATGCTATCGCCACCGTGGTATGAAAGTGAAGCGCGTGCGATCCTAAGCATGCAGGGTCGTGTCAGTGTTTACTTGTATGTTGCAAGAATCTTGTGTCTTCTGCACGGCTGAGGCGAGAGGCTGCAAGTTGTTCTCTGCCTGCCTCAGAGCAGCCTGAAGACATTCCTGAACCCTCAGACTCTCAAATAAATTCACAGTGTCAATTTGTACAGCTTTAAAAGAGAGCACATCCCATGGGCTCATTCATCAAAAACGCCAGGCAGGTGGAGGCTTTTTAGTTGGAATTTGCTGCCTGTGACTGAACGGAAGTTGTGAAATTAGCGTTGGTTTCGAGTCTCGCACTGAGGCGAGCGATAGTGTGGGGCGGCGCAGGTTTGTGGTATTTTTGGAGGAGCTCCAGCGGCCCGAGGCGCGAACAACATCCCGCCAGATGAGACTCGTAGAGACGTCAGCTCCGTAGTGTAACTTCAGAACACAAGGCCACACTGTACACACACATTGGGCATGACATAAAAGTGCACTCGTTGACCTCGGCGAACCGCAGAGGACGTTAGATGTTGAGGTTGAGGAGGAGGAGGAGGAGGAGGAGGAGGTGGGTGGTGGATGGGTGCACTTGCTTACCCCGCAAGGACCCCGCAATCTTAAATAGCACCGCGTTTTACCTTAATGTTCGCAATCCAAACACACAGTGATACATATACTGTGTTTTCATGAGGATATTTTTAGATCAGAGTCGGTGTCACAGTGTTCCACAGCTCCAGTGGCTCCTATATTCCTATTGCTCTACATATTTACATAATCCCTATATGGTTCATACATAGGGATGCACTTAGAGATTTCATTGGAATTGTTCCGGTTTAATCCATTGATATGATAAACGTAGCACAACAGAAGGTTACTCATCGAGCTAAACGTTCATTGACAGTCAGGTGTGGCTAAAGGCGGCCTATAATTAGATTGTCACTGCTATTTCTGCTTAAATTATTCCGATTTTAAATATATCTGACTGAGAACTCATTCACTGTTCTCTTCGCCCAGGTCTGACCCCTTCCGGAGCTTTGTCGACTACTGCCTACTGAAAATTCCTCAGGACAGACCCTCCTCGGGGGAGCTGCTACGAGTGAGTGGGCTTCCTCTGTAATCCCTCCAGCTGTGACCTCACTTCCTGTCTCACTCAGTCCCTGAGCCGTGTGGATGAGTCACTCCCACCCACCCACGACTCCCTAATACGCAAGCATACACACACTGTCTTCTTCAAGCGGCCTGCTGAGAACCGCTTATTCTCTCTCTCTCTCTTCCTTTTTTTTTTTTTTCTTCTTTTGTTGTAGCTCTGCTTGTTGTGCCGTGCCTCGTAGCCACGACCCTTAAGGGCTCCGTAGAGCTGCCTGTATTTGCTGCTTTCACATCCGTTTTTTGGCGTTTCATGCCTTTTATTGATAGTAAGACATTAAAGGAGAGAGAGAGAGAGGGGGAGAGAGAGAGAGAGAGGGAGAGATATATGTTGGGCTTCATGTTTGGTGCCTTAACTCCTACGTCACTAGGTGCCCAATTTCTTAAACAAGGTACAAAATAATATCCATCACAAAATATACATACAAATCTCCCCACCCTAAATCCACAACTCATCCACACCACAGACACAATTGTGCTTGGTTGACAACATAAATACACTCCATCATATGCAGTGGACACAGATATTTAAAACAAGACAAAAAGCAACATTGCAAAACAAGGAAGTACAAAATAATTACATGTTTTTGTCAACTCTTTTTTTTGGTATGACTTATAGAACGTTTTTGCAAAAAGAAATTATTACAAGGTCGACTGAGTTGGACCTTTCTGAAGTTTTGGAGGAAAAAAATAAGGGTAAACCGCTATATCCAAGGTCAAAGATGAAGGCTAATGCTCCACATATTAAGATGATGTTGTTACATACTCTTCCTCCCATCCAGTCCCTCTCCACAGTTATCTGTCAAATAAAAGGCTAAATATTCCCATGAAATAAAGATTTAAAAATCATAAAGTCAGCCTTTAATAATGCCATTTTTCAGCCATCCTACCAGGGTTGGGCAATATACTATTCTATCGATATGATGACGATATCAGACTAGATGATGTCGTAGATTTTGGATATAGTCATATCGCACAAGTGTTGTCTTCTCCTGGTTTAAAAGGCTGCATTCGAGTAAAGTGATGTAAATTTCCAAACAGATAATTATATTCTATTCTATTATTTACCCTCTTAATCATTGTGTCCACATTCCTGATGATCATTCATCAAAAATCTCACTGTGTAAATCTTTTGTAAAATCACCGATAGTCAACACTACAAAATCGTCGTACTATCGATATCGTGGTATTTGGTAAAAAATATTGTTATATTAAATATCCTCCACATCGCCCAGGCCAACATCCGGCCCAATAACACCTGACTAAATTACAGTGAACTTACACAGCGTTTATATGTTCGTTGTGTTACGCTGTAATTCAGGGGTTGATCTTTTTGTTTGTGTGACCAACAGGTAATCCTATTGGCTCACTAAGAGCTTAATGTTCTTGGCGATCACAGCTCAACAGTGCGGGAGCTTGAGGGGCAGTTTTCACACTTGCCCACGCCTGAGGGTGTGAGGTTAGGTAGCGGTTAAAAAAGGGGCTCTGGACTGTCGTCTCGATAGGTTCGACGTTTAGACTGGGATTCACTTCTCCCAACACCCCTGACCTAAATCCTGGCCAAAAAACATTAACGAGGGATAAGTACCAAACAGACTTGAGATCAGTGTCGGAGGGGCTGCTTTGTAGTGAAGGCTTCGGGGGGGTGGGGTGTTGGCTTATGATTAATACCCCACTTTCTCTTCTCAGACACACACAAAATTACTCTTTATTTCAGTGCACTCACAGACACAGGCACACGCCCCCCCAAGCTCTTAAAAGGGGAAATCAGGTCACTAATCTGGAGGCCTTGAGCTATCAGTGTTCTGGCTTCAGGTTAAACAAACTCTCTCCCTGTATACCTCATTCAGAATAATAGTAATTATGCAAATAATGAACTAATAACCTCTTAGTGACCCACTCAATAGGTTTAAGCAAAAATACAAAAATACAGTTGAACAGTTAAAAATAGCTCTGGGTTGTTTGTTTTTTTTTTTTTTTTTTTTTTTTTATTCCCATAAATTAACTAGCAAACCACAGATATTTCCAGTGCAACACACGAGTTTCCCTCTAACGATTTCCCATAGCACAAGATGATGTGTTATAATTGACTCATTTGTCCGACCGTCCAAAACCCAAAGATTATTATCAAAATAAATTTTCAGTCAATACGCTTTCTTGCTGAGAGTCAGATGAGAAGATTGACGCTATCTGTGTTGTACAATATGTAGGTGGATCTAGCTGAGCCAGGCTAGCTGTTTCCCCTTGTTTCCAGTCTTTATGCTAAGCTAAGCTAACCAGCCGCTGGCTCCAGCTATCTCAGTTTATAGAAACTCTCGGCACGAAAGAGAATAAGTGTCTTTTCCCAAATGTTAAACTATCCCTTTAACACATCAAGCACGTTAGGCTGGTTCTCCGTCACCGCTGCTCCTTTAATTGCAGTACAAGTAAACAAGATGGACTCAAGCAAAGTGGGTACCACAAAAAGCTTTTTTATTTTGTATTTATTTAGAACTTGTCACAAATAGTAAGAAAAACAAGAATAATAAAATGGACAGTAAAAATATACAGCCAACTCAATATAAATTAAATAATTGTTCATAAAGGAGAAGGCAGAAGTCAATTTTATGACTTAAGCAACTTAAATAATGAACCTAACGTTGATCACATATACACATAATATACAAATTGATGATACCTAACAGAGTAAATATCTGAGGATGGATTAGTACTTCTAGTAGAAGAGCCTGGTAAAGCTTCAGTGTCGACTGTCGCTTCTTCTTAACACTGACCTCATAATGAGGAAGAATCCCGGCGATAGCTTCTTGCTGGTCGACGGGACGGGGGAGGCCAACCACCCACACTCTGGTGTAGGTCCGTCAGAAAACGGGACAAATCACTCCCATCTCTATTTTCAGAGCGTGATGTCATTCCCCTGTGTCCTGACTAACCCATTACAGCAGCATCTGTCACATGGAGAGGAAGGTGTGCAGAGAAAGAGAGCTGGAAATAGACCTAAAAGATTTTTATACAGTATATATATTTTAGTCCTGTACTCTGTGGTTGCATACATTTCAGCCACACAATATTTTATGAATGAGAGTGACTAAGAGGAGGGTGTGTGTGTGTGTGTGTGTGTGTGTGTGTATAGTGGGTGGAAGTGCAGGGGAGAGGAGAGTGTTTTTTATTTTAATTGTTTTGTCTTGATGAGGGTACAGTTAAATGCTACAAAGAACAACACACAGTTTCACCACCTCATTCTTACCCGACCCCCACCAGCTCCACACACCCACTCTGACCTGCTGGTTATGTAACACAAAATAAATAATTACATAAAAGCATAATGCCCCAACCTCCATCAAATTCTAGAAAGTTTGGTTCCTTACAGTAGAGCTGGTCACAGCTTGAGAATGTGAACCTAAATGAGTTTCACCAATCAGTTTAGAGTACAACGGTGCTCGAAGATATATTTGAATGATCATGTTTTCATAAGTTATTTTAGTTTTACAGGGATTTAACTTTCTTACTGTAGGACTTTGACTTTCTTCAAAGACATTTTAAGTCACTAATATCCAGTTTTTATTCAATGGGGTCTGATATACTTTTTTTGTCCCACTGATTCTGCTTTAAATTCCAACTATTCACTTAAATCCAGTTGTTATGAGGTTAATGTTTGTAAGCCTTCTAGGTCAAGAAAATCTGATTTAAAGACCGAAACCTCTCAATTTATTACCAGCATTACTAAATGGCTGTATAATTAATTTGAAGCTGTCATTAACTTGGTGCCAAGGCAAATACAGTTCAGTCTTCATTTATTGAAATGAAAAGGATTAAGAGTATTTGTGAAAATCGATTTCATGGACAATCTTGCACAGATCCCATGTGTTGAGTGTACAAGAGGATGAAGAGTGCTGGGACTCCCAGGATGGGCAGAGCAACCTACAGGCGCCCTCTAGTGACAGACACAGTTGTGGTGCTCATTGAAATAATACGGCAGAAGAAAGAAGTTGAAGGCAGTTCCGTCCAAAACTGTTAAATTAGACGTCCTTTAAACACAATTCATAAGATCTTTAAGAGCCGACGGATGTCAGAACCTTTAGGTCCTCCAACTATCAGATGTTTTCAAACCATACGTTTAAAAATGTACTGAGAAGTAACTTTTCTTGTATCATATACATTTCTTACATCATTCCAGAGAAAACCACTTGTTTGTTTGATGTTATTTCCCAATGAAATATTTATTGTTTGCTGTTAATATAATTTAATTTATAGATTTACTTTATTTAAGTTGTCGAGTTATTCATGTGTCGTCTGTAACAATTATCTTAAGGTGAAAACTTTGGAAGTACACAAATACAGTACACATAGACAAAGAGTACATTTTCAAATTGCTATCAATAGCATCCATAAATTGTATGGTATGAAAGCTGAAGCAAACCATACTTGAATTAAAGCAGATTACTATATTTAAAAACTCTACTTTAAAATGTCTAAACCAATTGTTTCCTCCTTCTATCCACTTTAAACAACTTCTGACCCGACCGACCCCACTAACTCGCTTTCTCCCTCTTCTTCTCTCTTCCAGCATGATTTTGTGCGTCGGGAACGCTCGCCGCGCATTCTCCTCGACCTCATCCAGAGGACCAAGGATGCGGTGCGCGAGCTGGACAACCTGCAGTACCGCAAGATGAAGAAGATCCTCTACCAGGAGAAACACAACGGACCAATGGGAGAGAGCCAGGAGGAGGAGGAGGTGGGAGGAAGAGGGAGAGGAGGAGGGAGGAGGGAGGAGGGAGGAGGGAATGGTTGATGTAAAAGATCAGTTAAAAAATAAATAAGAGGGAGATGACGATTATCAGGAGTCAGAGTCGCAAGAGACGAGTGGAGATCAAGGGGTTAAAAACATGAAATCAGTTGAGCTCTATTTAAATTCTGTACACCTCAAAGTGAAGTCTGTAGTCATTATTTTTACATTTGTTTCTGGATTTCATGTAAAACCAAATTCAATTCAGCTTCATCCTCACAGAAAGAAACTTTTGTATCAACAGACACATTACAAGTCCACAGTGTTTATTCACAGAACAACAGCAGAGACAATAGTTGATAAAATAGAGATGAATAATAATAAAAGCAACAAACAGTCTGACAAGCAGAGGCTACATAGAGCAGTGTAGGGCTGCCACTCATGATAGTTTCTATTATCGATTAATCTGCTAGGTATTTTCTAGATTAATCGATCAATTGCTTGGTCTGTGAAATATCTGAAAATATTGCCACATGCCCATCACATTTAATCAACAAATCGTTTGCAGCTCTACAGCAGTTTAATTTAGCACCCGTGTTGTACTGCAGTGACAGATTTTTTTTTGTTTTATTGGGTCTACTATGCAGGACTCCTGGAGCTCAGACTCACAGCACAAAGTATGAGAACAGGATAGTTTGTCTGAAGTGATGTTAAGAGGGAGGAGACAGATACTGTACTTTTGTCCAAAGTGGACTTATTAACCGATTTTTCAGTTCTTATAAAGTTGGATAGAAGACAAAAATACAGTAAATGGCTGCTCACAGCCGTTCGGCCCTTTCACATCACACCACACAGAAGCCTGCAGCCACAGTAGCCTGACATTGACACTTCGTTGACCTGACCTGAGGCAGCATGAACAGCAGCACACTGTCGTGTCATCCGACACCACGTGGTGCAATTCAGAGCGGCCACCAGACCTCACTGCCGCCGAAGGCTTTACTGAGAGAGCCTGGTTTCAGGGGAAGATGCACTGGAGAGACTCATTATAACATCCTAATATATGTTATGTACATGTCTGCTGCACCTGAAAGCTGTGTAGCTTGACTCCCTTTATCTATCGTGTACACAGGCATTCAGATGGCATTACCAGTAGAATTGACACAGGTGAGGTTAATAGACAATTAAACATGACTTTGACTCGAATGCAATCTAGAGGTCATTAGTTATTTTCCTTTTTATTGAGGTGACTGCAGACAATTTGGAGAGGCCTGTGCATATTGGGGATGAAGTATGTGTCTGTGTATAGTTGCATCTATGTATGATTTCATGACTCCTGAGTGTTGATTTGTGGAAGCATGTGTTTATGAATGTGTTTGGATGTTCCCTTGCAGGACAGCGAGGCAGCCAGCTGTAAGATGAACAGCCTGGGAAGCAACCACTCCATCCCCAGCACCTCGGTCAGCACGGGCAGCCAGAGCAGCAGCGTGAACAGCATGCAGGAGGTGCTGGACGACAGCTGCTCCGACATGACCATGATGCACCCCCAGGACTACAGCAGCACGCTGGAGTCCTCCCCACACACCAAGAAGGTGAAAGTCAGGGGGTGAAGTGTCGGATGGTGGGAGGGAGGTGGTGACAGGTCACAACATACCAAACCAGAGCTGGGAAGTGGAGAGCAGTTCCCAAAATCCTTTAAGGGCCCCCTCATCGACACCGCGAGAGTGACAGCCGATGACGATGTCACACCTTTAAAGTGTTGCTATTAGTTGAAAACTGCATTTGAAATTGAGCATTTACTACAAAAACACTTCAGGACACTGTACAAAATATTATAGGAAAACCTCAGAAAAGCTTGCGCTGTTCAGCTCATTTAAAGAATCTGGATGACGGGAACTAAGAGCGATAGGGTGCTGATGGGAAAAAT
>JACSYO010002146.1:669797-702297 GCA_016806645.1 Ophiodon elongatus
GAGAGAGAGAGAGAGAGAGAACATCACCACCAGTAATAAGTTGCATCCTCAAAAACAAGTATGCAAATTCCCGAGTGACTTATTTATTTGCTTACGCTTCAAAAAGACAAATGAGGAAATCATAGTGATGGATGGAGATATGAGATTAAAGAGCGAAGGAATAAAAGAACATGGTGGCTGCAGAAGGTAAGGTAGAGGTAGAGAGAGAGAGAGACAGAGAAATAACTAGCGGACGGGAGGGCTTATTATAGGTCAGATGAAGTAACCGACTGAAGCGTTGGGCTGTGTGAGAGACGACATCGTCCTAAGATATTTCACCTCATCTGCCATCTGACTCGTCTTCAGCTCACAACCGGGTTGCAGCCTGTAAAAGTATCGGCATGTCAACAACAGAGCAGCCACATGCTTTATTGGTATCTGCTGGGAATTCATACAGCAGAAACTAATCAGAAGACTTATCTCGTATGTAAATGTCAAAGGGCTGTGGTTAAACCAGATGCACTTTTGCTTTTCTTTCGAGGCCCAAACAGACATATGAGAATACAGACCCTCCCCCTCTCCCCCCACATTTGTGCATCTACAGGAAAACACATAGGACAATAAATAAATGTCTATAGAGGCTCTTTGCTTCCCCTCTTTAGCCAAATTACTTCCCCATATGTAATTTTACACGTGGCAACATTCAAAGCACGACCATGTCGTCTTCTTCTATCTCGTTCCTGACAAAGGAGCAGTTCAGGCTTTAAACAGCGTGCAGTGTAATTAGGAGGGAACAGTGTTGCGAGTCTTTTGGATGAAGAAATACTCTCCAATAAAAGATTAGCTGCGTACATAAAAGAGCTGCTCACTTGTATCATATTTCATGACAGTTAATTCAATTAACAATATTTTATGTTCTGCACAGCGTCGTCCATTCTCAGCAAATTGAATGCCTTTTTTTGCAACACCAAAACAGCCTTGACCTGCTCTGTCAAAGGGTTCATGCTCAAATCAGAAGCAAAATGAATTTTACGTTGTACAACATTTCCCAAAGCCCTTTATTAGGACGCGTTATTGAGGAGCAGAGCGTGGGTAAATTCATACTCATCAGCACTAGACACCTGGTGGTCACGCAGAGCTCAAATCGTCTGTGTGTCCAAGTGGAATATTGTTATTAATTTGATAAAAAAAAGAAAAATGCAATGAGTGCTGCCCTACTTATTTGTTATTAAACAGATCAGTCACATCAGCAACCACCAGCACAGCGTTTCCTCTATTCAACCAAATCGTGTCCATTCATTACAACATTAAGACCACCTTGAACTGCAACAAGGTGGCAACATAAGCAGAATAACTCAAGTTCAGCTGCTTAAGTCCCACTGATCTCACTGGAATATTCACCTTTAGCCTGCATGGACCCCCCCCACCACCAACCCCCCCTTCTCGCCCTGAATATGATCTCCTTTCCCTCCCTGAGCCTTGTGTGAAAGAGGCCGTCACATGACGTGACTTGGCCCTTTGTGGCAGCATGCAGGGGGGCAGCGGAGCAAGTGACTGGGATTGGGAGCTGCTGTTACAGTGGGGTATTGATTCAGCACAGATTAAGGAGGGGGGGGGGGCTCAACCTCCACCTATTTCCACTCCAACTCCCCATTTTCTCCTCCAGATTCTCTTATTTTACTTCTCGTTTTTCCCTCTAACTCTTTCCCAGTCTCTCTCTATCTGCTGTTTCTCCTTTGCAATCACCCCCCCTCCCCCCTCTCCCTCCCCTCAGTTCTCTGCCTGCCCGTCTCTAACCTCCCCCCTCTCCTCTCCAACTTCTCTCACTCTTTCTCAATGAGGTATTCATGTGACCCACCTGCTGTCCGCCGCTTAGCGTTAGCCCAACTAAAGAGGCGCTCTGTGCTCTTGTTGGCCCGCGCGGTCGGCCTGCCTCATTCACAGTTCACACGCCTGCCTTGGCCGCTGCGTGCCTAGGGCACGAACCAAGGAGAAGGGAGGTGGGGGGTCGTCGTCGTCCAGTGAGGGTGGGTCTCAGGGTGGCATCGGAGCGCAGGCAGGGTTCTGCCGGGCATAGGATGCTGCACAAGGTTCCTGGATGCTGGTGCACTTGGCTAAAGTCGCCATCATGTTTGGCCTGAGGAGTTCAGGTGGAAGTTATGAGAAGATGCGGAGCGAGTACTACCTAGATGTGGAGAACCCTTTCTGTCCTCAGGTTGGTGTGTCAGGTTTTGCTAAAAAAGAAAAAAAAAAGATGGGTGACATTGCTGTTAAGACATAAGAGTATGGTCTTTGTCTTAGATTTAATTTTATTACGTAACTGTTTAAGATTGTTTTTATAACTCTATTTCTCTGTCTGACTTGAACACATTTTAGACCCTTTGTGGTTGTCCGATCTATGCTGTGGCTGTGTAGCTGTGTCTGTGTGATGGTCAGATAAAAGAGCTTTTGTTGGGCTCTAGTGGCAACTTCATCTAAAGGATCTAAAAGATCTCACAGTATTTACTTTTTTCTTATTGAAAGTGTTACAGTGGCACTTGAACTGTGATGCTTGACAGTATTGAGTGAATTCGGTTTTCAGTTTGTCTTGGAAAAGATGAACCGGATGAATTGATATATCAAATTAAAAAAGGACAGGTGACATTTTAAAAGTAGCTTTTTTGAAGCACACTATATGTTAATAACCATTGTGTGTTTGTTGTTAAAATTCTGTTTTTTTTTTTACGGTCTGATCGGAAATCCGATTTTGGGACGCTCACATCTCCTAACTTCTCTTCCTCCACAGGTGACCAAGCAGATCCACGAGCATGAGCAGGAGAGCGAGCTGCGGGAGCAGATGTCGGGCTACAAGCGCATGCGGCGGCAGCACCAGAAGCAGCTGATCGCCCTGGAGAACAAGCTGAAGGCCGAGATGGACGAGCACCGGCTCAAGCTGCAGAAGGAGGTGGAGACGCAGGCCAACAACGCCTACATCGAGCTGGAGAAGCTGGCCAAGCGCCACGCCGTGCATTCAGAGAAGGAGGTGGGATTTGTGGGGGGTGTGGGGACATGAGTGGATGCAGAAGTACAGTAACCCCGAAGTTAGTTCACAGATTATCACACTGACCTACGTGCACCATGCAGCAGTTGGCGGGGGGGGAGAGGGAGGGAGGGAGGGTGGGAGGGAGGTGGGCTTTAGGACATAATGCTAAAGTTATGATTCAATAGCTGTTGGAGGAAAGTTACTTTCGTTCTGATCATGACATGTTTTCGCTTTGACGAAGCTCCAACCGTAGTCTTACATCAAATGCTTTGGAAAGTTTTGCTCAGACTTTAAGCACTGCCACCGCCCAATTATACATAAGATGAAACACAAGGGCAGAAGTGGGTCACAGAATGTCACGCTCTGAAAAACAAGCTGCATATCTCTGTGATTAGCACGTAGTGCCTGACCTAAGACCAGCCAGGGAGATAATATATCTGTTGAACCCCTCGAACAGCGACGTAAACACACAGTGCACATGTCACTCAGCTAAACCAATAAGTCACTGGCTTACATCAGAAAACATGTTCTTAAAATAGGATGTTTTGGCAATTAAATCTTCCAATTTTTTGGGCATACTGATGTTTTTTGTGATCCTGACCAATATCTGCTCATATTGCGATTTTCTTTAACATTAGCTACAACAGCTACTAACATTGTCTTTAACTGGCCATACAATAATATAAAATACATGGCAAATATATTAAAAGTTCACCAACAAGACACGTGCTAAGCTAACAGCCACTCGTCTCTGTTGTCCCCCAGATGAAGACGGCGTTGGCCGATGAGAAGAAGTTCCAGCAGCAGATCCTGGCCCAGCAGAAGAAGGAGCTGACCACCTTTCTGGATAATCAAAAGAAGCAGTACAAACTCTGCAAGGAGAAGATTAAGGAGGTGTGCCGCGTTTGTGTTGGTTTCCTTTTTTTTTCCCCTCCTCAAGCGAGCTCCTTTGTACACTTCTCTCGTGTGTGACACTGTACGCCGTTAACTGTTGAATCAGCCCTCCTCCGCACAAACATGCACATTCAGTACCACCAAAAGTGGTCTTTTGGAAGCTGTGTTGAGTCACTCGGCCTACTCGCCGTGTACCTACACGTGTGTATTCACACCAGCAAGGAAACCCACAAATCCATACGCACAGTGTATCATTTGAGTGCCTCCACAACCTTCAAACCGAGCCCAGAGAATACTCCTGTGGGCTGGGAGTGTGATACACTGTGTTTTCAGTTACAAGATAAGTGACCAAAATTAGGTCAGCACAGTTAAACGAAAGCATCGCTGGAAGGGAGAGATATTTCCCACCAACTGAGCTATATAACGGAATTAGACACCACAGAGAACGGGGATCAGGCTCATGTGTTAAGTGCATTAGCTGGAGTTGTAGATTACCTTAAAGCCCATGAAAGAGAAAGAGAACTCATACTGAGGAGGAATAGATGTGGCTGAATTTTTATTTATTTTTTCAAACCCTGCCTCTGGCTATGAAAGTTGTTCCAGACAGACGGTCGATTGGAGTTTGCTGTATGCCCTCAATACAAACACTTGATATTGTGAACACTTTTCTTTATTTAGGCAGCATTTATCGAGGCGTTTGTTCATTTTCACATTCAAAACATGCACATGTTACACATAGTTTGGCCATTTTCTGCTCGCTTTAGATTGTATTTGCTTGTCACATATCTGGTTTTATTATCTCCTCACCCACTGCCCATAAACCTATTAGCCATTGTCTTAATTTACCAGTTAAACTGATATTCACAGAGACAATTACAACTTTATTAACAGATAAATTACCCACGTCAGATAAACCTACCAATAACAGCTCAGATTAACAGCTCTCTTCTGTCCTGTATTTGTCGAAAGAAATCTCCTCACATTTCCTCAATTCCTCTGCTTTGAACTCTCCCCCCTCCCCCTCTCTCTCTCAGGAGATGAATGAGGACCACAGCACACCCAAGAAGGAGAAGCAGGAGCGTCTGTCCAAGCACAAGGAGAACATGCAGCATTCCCAGGCCGAGGAGGAGGCCCATCTCCTGGCCCAGCAGAGAGTCTTCTACGACAGGAACTGCCGCGCCTTCAAGCGCAAGGTCATGATTAAGCGGCACGACTTGGAGCAGGAACAGATCCGAGAGGTGCGGAGGACGTGCATCCTTAACCACATCACGTGCATAAATTACAAATGAACCTCATTTAATTGTTATATGTGCACCTGAAGTTCACCAAACCCCTTGTTTATGAGTTATGAGAGTGCCATGAACAGGCCCAGTGTCATTATAACACCAACCTATTTCTCCCAGCAGTGTGCTACTAATTAC
The DNA here is from genome assembly GCA_016806645.1 of Ophiodon elongatus. Classification (NCBI taxonomy): domain Eukaryota; kingdom Metazoa; phylum Chordata; class Actinopteri; order Perciformes; family Hexagrammidae; genus Ophiodon; species Ophiodon elongatus. The sequence continues at coordinate 675,114 of JACSYO010002146.1, forward strand.
TCCCATTGTTCTTTATCTGTAAAGTGTTTCTTATTAACTATAAGCAGATTATTACAGAGTAAAGCAAGCCAGCAATGTCACAATCCGAAAAGCTGTTGTGTAAATCTGGATGAGGTCTGAGAAGGTCCAAAAGCTTTCTGTGAGAAAACGCACAAAACTTCGAGTCACGTTTTCGATGATAGTTTTAATGTTTTGGTTAATGGAGAAAAAAGGAAGTGTTTAAATGAAAGAAAGAGAGATATTTATGGATTTTTCAGCTGTTGATGTCAGCCAACGTTCTAATCCTGAAGCAAACAAAGAGGAAAATTGATTTCTACATGTGAAAATGTGAATGTCAGATTTGAAAACAAGCTGAGCTAACAATGTCAATCAATAGTCATCCATAATGTTCCTCCCTCCCTCCTCCTCCTCCATCTTTCCTTCCGGTCCTCCTAGGAGCTGAACAAGAAGAAGACCCAGAAAGAGATGGAGCATGCCATGCTGATCCGCCACGACGAGTCCATGCAGGAGCTGGAGTACAGGCAGCTGAAGATCCTGCAGAAGCTGCGGATGGACCTGATCCGCCTGCAGCACCAGACCGAGCTGGAGAACCAGATCGAGTACAACAACCGGCGTGAGCGTGAACTCCACCGCAAACATGTGCTGGAGCTCCGGCAGCAGCCCAAGAACCTCAAAGTGAGTCGACACAGAGACAAATAAAGTTTTCGATCCGGGATATGAGAGATGTGGTGGTTGTTGTCAGAAGGTGCTTGAAATGTAAGGAACGGCGGTAAAAAACTAAAAACAAATGGCAAAAAAAAACTTGTTTGAAATGCCTGGATTCATTTTCATCTTGTCTTTGAAAACACGAATTGGATCCACCTCTAAGATGGCGCAAGCCATGAGCAACATCTTTTATATTTTGGAGAGATTTTTATAAAGCAGTGATGCAATGTGGATGTAACAAATTAATCTGGAAGAAATGGTGAAAGAACATACAAAATGTGTCGTCGCCGAATGTCATTTCGGTTTAATTTTGAGGAGAACAGAGACCAGAACTCTGATTTGTTTTTTTGCCCCTTGCTTTTTGAAACCTTTAACCTCTCGCAGCAGAATTGTTCAGTATCGTTAACCACAACACACTTTTAAAATAAATGTAATAATTTAAACTGTCAACATCCTCCGCTCACTGTCCGTCTCCGTCCCGTCCTGCAGGCTTTGGAGCTGCAGATCAAGAAGCAGTTCCAGGACACATGTAAGGTGCAGACCAAGCAGTACAAGGCCCTGCGCCACCACCAGATGGAAGTTACGCCCAAGGCCGAGCACAAGACGGTGCTCAAGGCCCTGAAGGATGAGCAGACGCGCAAGCTGGCCATCCTGGCTGAGCAATACGAGCAGAGCATCAACGAGATGATGGCCTCGCAGGCGGTGAGTGGAGAGGCGTCACGTCATCTTCCTTTTTTTTTTGTTTCTGGACAATAATGTGTTGTTTTTTATAAATGCAGGAGGGCACATTTTGAGATGATAAATTATTTAGGCGTTAGAAGATGATTATGAGGTTTTTCTCTGCACCTGTTGCTCACGATTTCACTTTTTTTTTTTCAACCCCCTTGTTTGTCCTCGTCTCATTTCTTGTCATCTCTCCTTTATTTACAATCTCTCTTTGTGTCTTTCTGAAATCTCTAAACCTTCCTCCTTCCCTCCTTTTCTCCTGTCTTTTTGTGTCCTGTCTGTCCCCGTTGCCCTTCCATTTTCTTCCATCCCTTCGTCTCCACATCTCCTCCCCTACTTCTTGTCTTTTCTTCCCTCCCTCTCCTCTCTCTCTCTCTCTCTCTCTTTCTTTCTTTCTTTCTTTCTTTCTTTCTTTCTTTCTTTCTTTCTTTCTTTCTCGCTCTCGCTCTCGCTCTCTTTCTCTCTCTCTCTCTCTTTCTGGGTGTCTTTTCAATGTACCTCCACCCTCCCCCTCAATCTCGCTCTCTCGCTCTCTCTCTCTCTCTCTCTCTCTCTCTGTCCCTTTGTACCTCCCTCTCCCCTGTTGCGGTCCATGGTCGGCTGTGTCAGCTGCGTCTGGACGAGGCCCAGGAAGCCGAGTGCCAGGCCCTGAGGCAGCAGCTGCAGCAGGAGATGGAGCTGCTCAATGCCTACCAGAGCAAGATCAAGATGCAGACCGAGGCGCAGCACGAGCGCGAGCAGCAGAAGCTGGAGCAGAAGGTGTCGCTGCGACGGGCTCACCTGGAACAAAAGGTGTGGTGAACGAAACACTCGTCGTTTTGAAAAGAGCCATTCAATTTTTTTTGGAAGGAATTCCCCAAATAATTCAAGGCACACTCCTTAAAAGTACCAAAAAATTAAAAAGCCTTTTTTAACATGGCTACGTGATTTTTAAGAATACATAAATTGGAGAGAATGTATTCCCTCTCCGTGTAAAAACATCTTATCTTCTGGCATAAACCTGGTATTTCAGTTAAAAACGCCAGTTTGAGTTTCAAGACACGTCCACTCCTTCATTTATTTATGTGTTTTATTCAAACACAACACAGTTTATCCAAAGGGCTTTTTCAACAAACAAAAAAAACGAACAAAAGAAAGGAAAAAGGAAAGATTTACAAGAAGCAACGTCAGGCTTCAAAAGAAAATAGATACAGCTATGTTCAACACAGTTTAAGACCAATGATGAATAGTGTGTTATAAAATGTTGTACATTTGAATAGTTAACTTGTTGAGTTTAAAAAATGTATGATATTGTTCGGGTCAATTCGAGGCCAACATCACTCAATTCTGCATTTCTTACTGGTCTGCATGCAAATAAACTCCTCAGGCCTCAAACAAAGTGCTTCAGATTGTCGACAGAATGCAACTTTCTGAATCCGACTGTCTGCCGGGCACATTGTCCAGGTGTGCAGAGAGGAAGTAAGCCCTCAAGTATTTGTGTCTACAACCAAAAGCAACAGCATGAATGACTTTGAGAGGAGACGCACACGTTCCGAGTGTGCTTATTTGAAAACGCCCAGAAATGTTTTTCCGCTTAAAACACTTCATACAAAATACTTTACTTGAAGCACACTGAACCTCTTTAGGGTCCTGGATGACTTCAGACCCCGTAAAGTGACCCCCACCCTGCACAAGAAGACACAAACGGCGTCGTTTAAAGTTTAGAATAATCCTTCTTTGTATTCTGTCCTCCAACATCCTGCTCCAGCAGGACTTACAGTGCACCAAGCATGCAGGTGTGTAGACAAACATACAAACAGTCCTACGCCCTCGATGCTGAAGCGGAGAGGGGTCCGGATACACATTTGCATCCACCTCAGCAGGCAGTGCGGGCATGAAAGGCGACCCAGACAGACACTCATGAGTTCACACACACACACACACACACACACACACACACACACACACACACACAGAGATTTCCCTCCCCACAGGTGGTGATGACAGTGGCATGCCCTCCTGCGGGGAGCAGACAGCCATTTCTCCCCCTCATGGTGGTGAAATCTCTGTAGACGACAGCATGGTTCTCTTGTTACGACACAATCGATACAGTCCAGCTTATTGCTGTTGCTTGCTCCTAATTGGTCGTTGCATATATATATATGCCTAAACTTTCAATCAATTATGATGGATTATGAAGTCGTCTCAGTTGTGAGCTGGCAACTAGCTTTCATACTTTGTTACAATTTGACATTTCTCCAGATAAATTTGACCCCGTTTGATTAATCCGTGTCCCCCGATATGGTGGCACGACGCTCCTGATTGAGACGCATCTTTTTCTGCGAGCTGCCATGTGTACCAACGACACGTGATGAGATTAGAGCGGCCGAGTACGCCTCCTTCCAAAGTGACCGACGTCATCGCCACAGTCTAGTAGACAGCACGCCGACAACAAAGGGAGAGACGTTTTGAAATGCAGCCCCCGATCCAGTTCTGCTGGGGCCCGGCGGACCTCCGTGGTGGTCTGTCGCCATCTCCTGGCTGCATCCGGGATTATACACTACGGTGACTAGGATGATGTCATGGTTTTAGAAGCACTATTGTCCTCCGGTTCGGCTCATGGTCAGAGTCTGGAGTTTTCTGTGCATGCTCAGTAGTTGGCCAGATTGCCGTATTGCGCCATGCGGTGTTTTGTGTGTGCGTGTGCGTGTGCGTGTGCGTGTGCGTGTGCGTGTGCGTGTTCGTGTTCGACTGAAAGATCCAGCAGACACAACCTGAGTAATACAACTTGCCACGCAGACGCCTTCACAGTATTAAACGATGCACATGAAAGTCTGTGTCATCGTAAGCCCATCAAGGATGTGAAATAGCTACAAGGGACAGAAGCACCATGAACAACTGCAGTATGTTGGAAACCAACACATTAAATACAGCGTTTGTAAATGTTACAATCTGACTGTGTCGGACGTGTCGGCTTAACGACTGGCTGCAGTTTGTAATGTGGTGTAGTGAACTCCTATTTGAGTCCGTCTCTGGTAAATATAAACAGAAATGGAATATTAGACTTTAAAATGATTATTTTTTTAACCAAACTGCTCTTTTAAAAAAAGCAATTTTTCAAAAGTCCCTACACGCATGATTCATAGCCAACTGTGTTACTACACACCCTGCTCCTCGGGGCGGTGTAGGCGCGTACAGACTGAGCTTGATTGGGATCGCTCTCACTTTTCCTGTTTGTTGCGTTGCACCTGTTGGGACAGCTCACCCTAAATCTCTCTCATTTTTATTTCAGTGGAAGTATTTGGTCAGAGGCACAAAAAGTCAGCTCCCACACGCCGTCAACACAAGTCAAATGTTTTGAGTTGTTGTTGGTCGGCAGAGCAAACTTATTTTATACATACGTACGTACGTACATACATACATACATACATACGTACATACATACATACATACGTACATACATACATACATACATACGTACGTACGTACATACATACATACAGTACCAGTCAAAAGTTTGGACACACCTTCTCATTCAATGTGAATGAAACTTTTGACTGGTACTGTAAGTATTGCTCCAGCCATCTATCTGCTTGGTTGTGAATTCATAAAGTTGTTGTTTCTTTGTTTATATTGGAGCTTCCATGTTTTTGACCTTATTAATAATTATATGTCTGTTTCATTCGTGCATCGTACTTGGAAACCCGATGCACAGAGTTGACCTCATTAGTTCTACATTAGTTATTTTCTTGAGCTCACAACACACTAATGAATATTGTAATAACTTGACAGGTATCGTTTTGACAGTGTTGCTTTTTTTTCAATTTTAAAAATTAATTTTTGCACATGTTTTGAAATGAAATGTACATTATAAGCTTTAAAAAGTGATATATTTCCTCCATTGCTATTGCATTTGGACTGTGGAGTTTAAAGATGTTGTTATGTCTACATTATGAAAGGATTATAAAGTTTACATTGCATACATAACTGTTTTTAAGTGCAGAGTTAAGACAATGAAGGATGATCTAAAGCTGTTGGACCTTTTTTTTTTTTTTTTTTTTTTTTTTAATGCAAAACGCATCTCAACCCGCATTAACTGTCAATCTTGAAGTAGAACAAAAACAAAATGTATAAAATTAAACCGTTACGACCAAATCCACCATGGTAATTCAAACTAATTAACAACTGTGATTAAAAAAAAAAAAAAAACAATAATAATAATAAAGCTCCAATAAATGAAGCCTGAACGTCCTCCGTGTCTCCCGCAGATTGAAGAGGAGCTGGTTTCCATTCAGAAGGAGCGAACCGACCGCATCAAGCACCTGCTGGAGCGCCAGGAGCGGGAGATCGACAGCTTCGACATGGAGAGCATGCGGCTGGGCTTCTGCAACCTGGGCACCCTGGACCTCCCCAAGGACGACTACAGATGAGGGGCCACCTCCGCCTCCTGTCGTCTGCCTCAGTACACCCCTCCTCTCCTTCTACCTGACAGGTGTTCACTGCTGCTGGATCCCTCAGTCAAACACACTCAGACGCAAAAAAAAAAAAAAAAAAAGAAAAGATGATAAAAAAAAAAAAAGAAATCGGCTCCAGTGTTGTGTTCTGGGAGTCGATGGCGATGGTTCTAGTGCTCCTCCTCCCACCACCCCCGAAAACACCCATCGAGAACTTCCTCCCTCTCCTCGCCTCTCGTGGTGTCACAAGATGGCAACAAAAGAAGAAAACAACAACAACAACAACAAAAAAACAAAAAGAAGAAAAAAATATGCTGGATAACTTCCTGTAGTTGTCATGTTTTTTTTTTTTTTGTAAGAATAATGATGACGTAGTCACAGTGTTTCTTGTGCAATGATGACACTTGTGTTGTGACTTAAAGTGGGAAGACGAGAGAAGGAGGGAGAGAAAACTGAGGGCAGTTGGATGAGCGACGTCGCTCCACAAACATGCATTTTAGAGGCGATTACTTTTTTTCGGTTCGTTTTTTTTTTATTTTTTTTTTAAATAGAGGGTGTCTGGGGGGGGCGGGGTCTCGAGCGATAAATCAAAACAGCCGATCGATCCTTCTGCAGCCGATAGTCTGAGCTGCATCTTTCAACACTTTTTTGGTATTTATTCATCAGGACATTTTTATGAAAAAATTTGAATAATTTGATACTTTGAGACACAAATATCATGTACATACAGGTACGCATATAATACATGTGACGGGTGAATTTGATTACGAATCGTGGTACTCGACACGTGTATCGTGCTGATTTCTCTGCACTGGCAGCCAATGTGAATAATAGTACACGTGAAGTCCAACTCCAGGCTAGCACAAAGGGCTTCATGGGGGGGCGGGACTTGTACTTTGTGTATAGAAGGATTTATGGAGAGCTTTTACTTATTTTCGTATTGTATTTTAACTGTCACTCAAATCAAAAAAGAATTTTTAAAGGCGCTTTTTTTCCCTCCCCCCTCCTCGGATAGTATTTGAGGGTCAGTCATGTATCAATGGGATTTTCATCTGATTTTTTTTTTTGGGGCTTTACACAACTCCCAAGCTGTGTATTTTCTTATAAACCAGACCAGTATGATGCTTTATTATTGCATGCACTTTAATTTTTTTTTTTTCCCAGGTTAAAAGAAAGCATGAATCTGTCAGAGCTTTTAATTATATTTGTAAATAAAGTGCTCATCACACAAACTTAAGGGCGTGTTGTTATATATGTCCGGTATGAATTGCTCATATCATCATATTCCGTGTGAACTACAGCAAAAAGCAGATACGAAGTTTGAGCCTTGATTTCAATGTTTTACAAACTATTTGACAGCACGCTGATGACCTCTGACCTTTTAGCTGGAAGTATTGTTGGTCAAATATTCAACATTGAACCACTTAAACTGTGCCGACGTGGCCCACTTAAATACTCCACCTGAGGACGGAGCTTTTTGAGCATGAAATCCAGCTGCAACTCCTGTATTATAGTGTACTGTACATTGTGTCACGTTAATTCAGTCGAGTGTTCATGACAGATCCTCACATTGCAGAGCTGGTAAACACAAGATCACAAGATGACTATTAAAGACAGTCAGGTCAAGCAAAGGTCACTAAAGGTATGTCGGATAAAGCTGAGCAAAGGTCACGTCGATGACTCCCGACTGCCTGGGAACAGTTATAATATGACGATCTATAGTACTATAATTTAAAAAGATATAATAAAACAATTGCAAATAAAGCTACATAGTCTCTGGGCGATCTCCAGCAAGACCCCTGGATTAAGGACATTTTGGGGACCAGGAACTAAATCCAGACCCTAGTTCCTCCAGTTGAAATGTACAGTATGTATATTGTACCTGTTGACCCCTTTTTCTTACAGAAATGTACTTTCTGTAAACGGCTCCATCTGAAGCTAAGGTGAAAAGAAAATCTCGAAAGGATTCCTCTCACTGATGATTTATCACGAAACATCCTATAATGATGAATAATAAGAGGTTATGGAGACTCCGAGTCGGCCAAATGGGTCTCTGAGCATTTATCAGCCACCACAGGATCAGAGAACATTTCAAATGCAACTACTTCGGTGTTTTAACACATTTATTGCAGACGAGTGCGGGCGACATCATTGAGAGAAGCAGTTATTTGTGTCACAGCTGTGGAAGGCAACAGTGGGAATACAAATACTATTCAGTGGCACGCTTGCAAAAAGAAATGCTTCGTTACAGCTGTGGGGTTTTTTTGGGGTTGGGGGGTGGGGGTGGGGTGGGGGGGTCCTCCACACCATCAGCCTCGGTGGGAATTCCTCGTGCTGGACGACCTGAAGTCGAGTCTTTCCGTTTATTTTCCGGCGAGCTGCTCGTAGAGTTTGGGAACGTAGTCGTCCCACTCGGCCTGGTAGCAGGTTCCCGCCACCGGGGCTCCCAGGCTGTACTTCTGCCTGAAGCTCTGGATCTTGAACTTTCCGCGGCCGTCTCCGCAGCGGTTGGTGAGGACGGTCTCGCTGCAGGACAGGCTGCCTGGCTGCTCATACACCAGCCACACGTACCTGTGGAGACCTGCGGGGGGACAAAGACAGCGGGTTTTTTTTAATTGTTCTGTTACAGTGCTGCTGGAAAAACAACCTCAAATACAGGACGTTTAGCCAAACATGGACATAATCCATCCAACCATGCGTCTCTGAGCTTCATCCCGTCTCACCTGTTCCCTTGGGAGGACCGGAGCCCACGTAGTCCGAGACGACGCAGCCAGAAGACACATCGTTCCCCTTCATGTTGACCACCAGAAAGTGATGCCACTCCCTATAATGAAAGGCAAAAAAATACATACATTTACAATAAAATCCAACACTTGTATTATTTATGTATATTTATGTTAACACGGTGAATATTACTAAAGAAACATCTTAGACACAAAGGAAACCAGGACCCATGTAGTACTCTAGTACTCTGGGCAAAACATGACATACATACTGTGTGCTTGACAAGTACTTGTACTTGAATGCAGCAGTGTACTTGCACAATGCACAGAAACTGGGTGGGATGCGGCGTAAACAAGGGGCCAACATGAGGTGCCCCAGAGCCTTGAATCCTGCACGCCATAAGGGGCCACCAAGGGGCCACCAGACTGGACCCTTTTAGTTGCTTACAATGCGGCGATATTTCTCTTAGCAGACGAAAACAAAGAAAGACCGGACTACCCTTCATCTACAACCATTACTCTCAGTTTGACAGCACTATTTTTAAAAAACATTCTTCCCCATTTACCACATTCTTCCCGACCATCCCGGTTCGCCTTCTCCTCTCACCGGAATTTGGGGTCCTTCCTGCTGGGAGCGTCAGGGTCGGTCAGGGCCAGAGTGTACATCTTACTGGAGTCGCATCCCTCCCACTCGACACAGGTGGGTCGGCTCTGCACCTGCAGGTGAACATGTGTTGAAATTAATCCGTTTTTAGACGGTTGACACCTGCGCTCTCACCCCCCTCCACGAGGGGGCGCTACTATCCACCTATTAAAGCTGCAGACACGCTGGAGACATTATGTAAGCTAATTCATTGTTTGCAAACATGCTGATACCAAACTATCAATTGCAAAGCAGTGCTTAATAATACAATGATAATAATACGTATCGGTATGATAATGGCCGCCATATATTTAAGCAATAAGGTACGAGAGGCAGTACTGTATCGTCAATAATGTACTGTTCAAGGGTGTTGTTAGGCCCGACGCATAGCGGAGGGCCAGCAAACCAGATACAGTACTGCCTCTCGTACCTTATTGCTTAAGTAAGTAAATAGTAAGCTGCCTTTCAGCACAAAATAGTTGTAGCCACCAAACGTTGTGTATCGCATTTCAGTAGCCTAGAGAAAAATAGTCCCCTTTGGGAACATCACGTTTGTTAGCATTGGGAACATCACGTTTGTTAGCCTAGCTAGATCTCGCACCATCTCATTCATTCACGTTGCTCATTTTATAAAAGTTGCCATTAAAATAACAAAAATGACAATGGGCCACTTTCAATAAAATAATATGTAATTTAAACATTAGGCCTAAACATTCTAAATCAATCATAAATGCTAAAAGAAAATTAAAGTTACGAGTGACTTGGGACTCGATAGACTAACATTAGGCTGTTGTTAACGTTTGTTTATGTTGATTTGGATATCTCCATTAATTGTGCATCCGTGGAAAACGTTTCTCATGTCCCCTTCGTCTCTGATGACATCTCTCCCGACCACTCTGCTCTCTTTGCCGGTGGCTCGGTGTTGGAAGTGCCTTCTCCAGCAAGGATATCACCCCAACGCTGTCTTTCATTGAGATTTGGTGCCCAGTAGCTATGAAGGGAGCTTTCGGATTTATGTCCACTCACTGACATGATTTATCCCTGTCTCTTCGGCTAACCACTCATCAAAAGTCATTCCCCCCAAAATATCAAAGTTTACACGAAACATGTTAGGTAACTGTCAAGCTTGAAATGACAACTAACGGTCGCGCAAAATCTAACGTTATCTGTTATTTTGAGTGCGCACTGATATGGAACGCTCAGGCAAATGTAAACAGGTGTACAGTGCATTTTGGCTCAATACGGTACACCTCGTGACTCACTCTCAGCCAATCAGAATGCTTGATTTCATCTAAACGTATTATAATTAAAACTAGCGAGGTGAGTTGTTCGCTTAGCCGGCGTTAGCTAACGAACCTGTGTCGGCGTGAGCACTTTGCCGAGCTCGTCTACTTCCACGGACTCGTATTTAATAGTCAGAGGCTGTGCCGGCTTCTCGTCGACCTCCTGCAGGGCGAGGGGGCCGCTCCACTGGCTTATATCTGCCGGCATTTCGATGTCTTAGTCCGGTTGCAGACGCTGCTCGAAGAAACTCAAAATGCACTGCCGAACGTGCTGCGTTCAGGTACCGCTGGGGGATTACAGAGACGGGTGAAGAATCTGCGCGTTGAGCGAACAAGTTGGGCTCTCTGGATGCAAAATATCGGGATATGTGAATTTAAAATTAGCCTTAAACAAACAGAAGATGGTCATCGTGTTTTGAAAGTTAGTTCCGTACTGTAGCGTGGCTAGTTTTGATGCAAACTCCCATATAGATCGTTACCAAGTTTTTTTTTCAACGTAGTAGTGATATACTACTAGTAATGTATGCTTATATTGAGCTTATAGCTGATATTCCGTTGTCAAGAAGTGGGAGGTGAATTAACTTACTGATGCTTCTTGTGTGTTCATGTGTGGTAAAATAATTATAATTTACGAGCAATCTGACTACACGTGAACGGCACAAATGACACCAGCTGCAGGTGGCCGCCAGAGGGCGCCGTCCCGTCTCTGCCACGTGGATTGTGGTTGGCTCAAAGTCCCGTCAATCATATCACAGCTCGTCCCTCCTCCAGCTCACGTGCTCCATTGCTTTATGTTTCCAGACGTCCATTTCTAAGGCCCGAGCACCGACGCAGTTTAGTAGAAGGTCAGAACAATAGTTTTAGAGATAAATACAGTCCTGACCACAAATGTAACAAAGCCTGAAAATCTCTCATTCAAGACTAAACAATTTTATATAAAATTTGGCTGCTATACTGTCAAAGAGGATCAGAAGCAACATTTGTCTTCCACGTTTTTTGTGGTGAACAAAATAAGATATTTGGGTCAAATCAACAGATTGACAGGTTATTCCTCTTGTTTTCTGGAAACATGAACAGATGTCTGTATGTGTATTAATCACTGTGGACTTGTGAACTGCAATGATTACATCTCCGAGGCTGTTGTCCTCGTTTGGTGTCTATTTTGTAAAAAAAAATAATCTGATATGTGTCTGAAATAACGTTAAATCAACTAAATTGAATACCAACGAAGCAGAACTTTACAGCAGACGAGGCTCTTTTTCTTGTCCATTCTCAGAAGAAGCCACAAATGGGTTTGAGACTTTGTCTGTGAGATAAAGAGAAATACAAAAAAGAGGGAGTAGAGGGGAGGGAAAGAGGGAGAGAGAACAGAGAAGGACAGACTGAAGTCATTCAATATTTTCTTCCTCCCTGAATAATCCCAGTTTTGTCCAAATTGAGTTGGAGGAGATTGTGGGACACCCGGTCTTTGCCATCAGCCAGAAAGTTCATATAACAGCACCAATTTATATTCTGACTGAACCGCTCATGTTTCTCTCCCTCTTTCTTTCCCTATCACTATTTTATTTATTTCCTTTTACCTATTTCTTGTCCTCCTCCACTCCACAGTGAAGCAATATCATGTAAATGTCTCAGTCGTTGAGCTGTGGGATCGTCAGGAACTTTAGTACTTTTCTTTGGGGTCGCCGCTTCATTCAAGGGGGACAACAAACATACTTTATACTTTACCCGATGAGTACTACAAAAGAGTATTGACATGATGACACAACTGATATAAAATATAACACAAATTTTGATTACACTGAAGAAAAGCAATTATTTTTTAAATATTGTAAAATCCTATGGGTAAAAAGTGGGGAGAAAGGACTTGGGTGATGCTAGAATGGATGTTCCCAAAACATGTCCCATACGTGACAGAACAAGGGGATTCAAACATGAATGCCATGTATTTAAAAGGTACTGTGTGGATTTGGTGGATTTGCCGGCAGCTAGCGGGGACGATGCAGATTGCAACCAGCTAAACTTCTTCAAGCTGTGCCAAGTGGACAACTTGGAGAACTGCGGTGGGCGATGCGAGAAAAAAAAACCGCGAAACACAACGCAAAAGAATTCCTATTTTCAGGTGATGATACTAAAGAAGCTTAGAATGAGCCTTCAAACAGCTTTGATCCTGTCCTGGTTTTTATGGGGGACCATTGGGCGCAGGGAGGGTGTGGGGTATTCTGTCGTATTTAGGAGTTATTGTCACAGGATCAACCCTGTGTCTGCAGGTTGGACACAGCATCCTCCTCACAGAACATGCAACTTATCAGCTGCACAGACGGAAAAGTTCAAATAAAAATCTCTGGAGTGACAGCAGATTAATGCACAAGGGAATTTATTTCACTTTTTGAGTTTTCAAGTCTTAAAACACGGGCGGAGGGGCAGAGTTCAGGGGTGTTCATCCGAGTCTGCCGACTCCGCAGACACGTCATCCAGATGTAAGAGCGGCAGGGCGTCACGGGGGACGACGTAGTCGGCCATGTTGGGGAGCCCGGACACCACGCAGCAGCTCAGGGCACTGCGGAAAATCTCCATGTCGCAAGCCTCCGTCCACTCATCGGTCGTCGCGTCGTAGTACTCGACGTTGTAGGAGGTGGTGAAGCCGTTGAAGCCCCCGACAACGTAGAGGCGATCGTCGAGCACTTCGAGGCCGAAGTTGCTGCGCGGAGTCAACATGGGGGACACGTCGTGCCAGGTGTTGTTCAGAGGGTTGTAGACCTCCGTGCTGCACAGGCGGATGGAGCCATCGAAGCCGCCGACCTTTGGGAGGAAAAGGGAAACAACACTCAACTCTTTCGGATTCATCTGTTGACTGTTGGCCAAATCTCTTCATGCTTCACACAAGTTGCCGAGTCACCGTTTCGTGTGTACTTACTGCGTAGACGTGGTCAGCATATGCAACGATGCCAATTCCGCTGCGCCGGCTGTTCATGGGGCCGATCATTGTCCACTGGTTGGCCTCCGGGATGTAACATTCGGCCGTTTGCAGGCACTCGTTCCCATTGAAACCACCACAAACGTAAACCTGGGGAGAACAGGAGGGGATTTGAGTAAAGAATCACTTTTCTTGGCTTCAACGGGTTATAAATTATACGGAGATATTTCTACTCTATCGCACGACGATTCCCATTATCATCGTCCAATCGTCCAACTATTGGTATTGGTCTCTAAAATCTAATACTTTGCATTATCATGCCGATGTTTCTTTAAATCATTGTCATTATTACAAACCGAAGACAATCTATAACCAAACTGTTTAAAAAAAAAAGGGGATTACATTAAATCAACTTGTTAAGTTTATGTCAGTGCCATCCATATAATAAGTAGTTAACTGTGTTAAACGTTTAACATATTGACCTTTCTACCTACACCTTCCTCGTACAAATGAACCACAGTATGTAATAGTGCCACACACACACACACACACCTCTTATCTCTTCCATTCCCACATTCTTCAGATAGCCCATAGGTTGCTGAAGACCTTTAGTCTGACACACTACCCTCTGGCCAATTACTCCATTTACCTCAACACAACCGCAGAAGGTTACACGGAAATACGAATTGTGTAACTTGACTTTTGTCTTATAATTTGGTTTCTTTTTCTTTCTTTTTTACAACATTGCAGTCTTGTTTTCCAAACAGTTAGAAAACAACTCTATCGGCTCTTGACTTCATCACACACTGATGACAGGGGCTACCATGCAAGGTGCCACCTGCCCATCAGGATTCTAACTAACACCGTAGGCACAGTTACGGGAGCAACTTGGGGTTAAGTGTCTTGCCCAAGGACACATCGACACGGACTAGTGGGGCCGGGGATCGAACCGCCGATCCTCTGATTGAGGGACCCCCTGCTCTACCACTGACCCACAGTCGCCAAACCCACCTTTTTGTGGAGCGTGGTGCTGCTGGCGTCGCTCCGGGGCTCTTGCATCGGCGCGATGAGACTCCACTGGTTGGCCTCGGGCCTGTAGCGCTCGGCGCTGCTGAGCCGCGAGTGCCCGTCGTAGCCTCCCATGGCGTAGATGTACTCGCCCAGCACGGTGACGCTCACGTAGCAGCGGCGGTAGCACATGGAGGCCGCCTCGTGCCAGGCGCGCGTGCTCAGGTCAAACCTGCGCACGCTGTTGAAGTGCTCCGCCCGGTCGAAGCCGCCGACGCAGTAGACGTTCCCGTTGAGGACGGCGGTGCCGTGGTAGGCGCGGGGCCGCTCGTGGTTGTCCGTCACGTTGATCCAGTAGTTGGCGCGGATGTCGTACGCCTCGATGCCGTTCGTCGGGTCGCCGCCGCTCCAGCCTCCGATGGCCAGCAGGATGGCGTTCGGCAGGCGAGGGCGGGCGAGAGGGTTGCAGAGGTGAGACGTGGCGGGCCTGTTCGTCCTGATGTGGTTTATGGTTTCGATGGCTTCCCGGACCATGGGCAGGCACTCAGTGTTGTTATTCACCAGCTCATTGGATATCACATTCATCCTCATGTATTCCATGCTCGTCAAGCCCAGTCGCACCTACACAGAGAAACGGGACAGAATGGTTGGATTGAACTTGATGGACCGTACTGGAGACCAATTCTATATTTTTGTTATTGTCAATAAATTCTTTTAAAAGCTCCAAACCAACTATGTGTTAGTCTGTAAATCTTTGATAACAGACCATTGATGAATGCTCACAGACACTATTAGATAGCAGGATTAACGTATTGTTGGTTTTGGTCTTTCAATGACAGTAAGAGCAGTATAGAGCATTGACCAGTCTCCTTTCAGAATGCTATCATGTACTGTTTTAACATTTGAAAGGGCAGGAACAACGTCTATTGGCTGATCTGAGACAGAAGTGATCTGCTTTCAGTCTTGAGTTAGTCTTAAACGGCAACTTCAGCCTCCCGAACTCAGAGTGCTTTCACTCTGACCCTGTTCTGGTGCGATTCAAACGAACCGGGGTGTTATTTGCGTGTTTAGTTCAGTTCGTTTCAGTAACGTTTTCCTTTCAAAACAAAAAAATAAAAAGAATCGTGAAACATTGTATCCATGACGATCATTTCTGTGCGAGCTCTTCGTAAAACACCAGAGAAGGTAGATCAAATCTATAAAGTGCGGCAAAGAGCAGCGTGACTTGCTGTCGGTGTTTGGAATCTCCTTCCCCGGTGTTGGTCCACGTCGTGCCAATGGTGCAGGATGTCAGTCGCCAAAAAAAAAAAAAGAAGCTACCTGGCAGCCCATGTGACCCAAGTTTGTTTGTAAAAAATCTGTCTGAACACAAACTGAATGAAAGCACCCTCAAACTGGACCTGGTCTTGGGACGTTAATTTGACCAAGGTGGTTTAATTGACTGTCAAATTCTGAAGATGTAAGTCTAAACCAAATCTAGTGACAGAGGGTTTTCATACCTTCGACAACAGCACCGCCACGTGTGCCTTCCGTTCTTCGGGTTCGTGGGCGATCCAGCGAAGGACGGCCTCATACACTGCGCTCTCCTTCCTCACGTTGAGGTCGTCTCTGTTGAGGATGTCGGTGAGCTGCTGCACGGAGAGCTGCAGGAACTCTTCGGAGAACGCCACCTCCTCGAAGTGCTCGACGATGTAGCGGTAGGCCTTGTGCTGCAGTTCGGAGGAGAAGCAGACGTCGGTGAACCGAAAGATGCCGATGCAGTTCTCCGGGCAGAGCTGCTCCCCGAGGAAGTCGCAGCAAGTTTTCACGATGTCCATCACGCTGAGCTGATCGGCTGCCAGCAGCAGCTCCTGCGCGTTTTCCTCCGTCACCGAAACCGAGCCGGTGTACGCGAACTCGATGATGAGCCGCATGGTGTAGGGAGACATTCCGGGTATGTCGAAGACCTTTTTGTCCGGAGTGGCCCAGCGTCTGAAGAGAGCGCTAGGGGTCAGGGTCAACACAAAAGCAGAGGATTGCAAACAAGTAAAAACCAAATCAACACAAGACACCATTTTGCATTGAAGGGAAATCATACGATACGTGCTCCGCCGGACATCATTCAGAGTGTGACTAGCAGTAAGAATGTCACAAATATGTGATATTAGATTTAGTATTTTCTTTTGTGATCTCTCTGGAACTTTTTCACCACCATTTACAATTCATCTCAGTGTTTTGCAGCTGTCATACGTGTGTATGTAATGACTTTTTTAGCTTGTTGCCTGAAATTAATTGTGTCACTTTTCTGAACACACAAAATATTCAATACTACTACACTATACTGATCTGCTTAAAAGCACAATACTATGGAACTGAGAGACTACTCTAGCGTTCAAATAATAAATCCAACTTAAATTTGAAAAAAAACTGCACTTTGCAATCAATGTACAACATTCATACATGATACATGATAGTTAGTTGTAATCAACTGAATGGCAGCAAGAACCTTCATTTATCCTTCATCAACCTGATATTTTATATCTTCTACTCTATGTCAAACTTGTTTTTATCACAAATGCTCCATGAACTCATTACATATTGTGACTTTAGATCATTAACCATTATTTTCCATTATTATTATTATTACCCCCCCCCCCCTCCCATGTCAGATAACCAACTCACAGGAAGTACGGGCTGCATTTACACAGGATGACCCTGTGGATTTCAAATGCTACGTCCTCAACTTTGATGACTGCGTCGCAAAATTCTCCCTCCAGACGGAGATCGTTAAACACTGAGCGCGGCTTCTGTGAAGATTCGCCCCGGTCGCTCATCTTGACTCTCTTGACTCTCTTGAGCACGAGAGTTTCTTGGTCGTTGGCTTGTCTCCTGAGTCTCAACCGGTCTTTTGAGCCCGGAGGGTGAATTTAAACATCACATCATGACGGGGTTCTAGAATTCTAGATCCAGGATTCCGTTCTAGAATGGAATCTTATGACATCACTGATGAACGGACATCATCGAATTCAACCTGTAGATAGTAAGACTGACGAGCATAAAGTTCTGCATTATTTATTGCTGTAACTACATGTAGCCTACGTCAGTCTGACAGGATAGGTGCATGGTGTTTCACCAAAGTGGCAAAAAACATTATAAAAGTTGCTATGTTTTGCATATAATCCACTGTAAACAGTGTAATTTTGCTTTTGACAGAAGATATTTCATTGAATGGTGCACATTGTGTTTTTCTCCTCTTCACTCCTGTTCATTGTCTCCCAGTTGTATTACAGATGTCCGCCAGTAAAATAAGCAACTCAAGTCATTTTACTGTTAGCTTAAACTCCTTGGTCACTTTGTTAGCTGCTATATAATCTAATACAATCCATGACAACAGATCTACCAGATATGAATGTTGAGTTTTTGTTAAAACTTTCAGGGAGGTGTTGATTCAACCACGTGTTTATTGTTGACGTTGGAGTTCGCTGTGTTATACATGCATCCATGCGGAAAACCATTCATGCACACATCGACACACACTTACAGAGTCAAACACATATTCACCGGCCAAAAATCTGCAGTAACTCCCTGGTATGAAACCGGGGGCCTTCCTCAAGGGCCGACACAGCAGAGGGCCTGAGCTCTAATTAGCAAGTCAGCCGTTGGTCGACTGAGTGAAGACCCCATCCAAGAGAAATCTGGGCTCAGGCCCACGACGCTGTACTGTGATGAAGAGGAAACATGTGCAGCAGTGAACAGTAGGAGGGAGTATTGTGTTGACAAATGGTTGCGAAATACAGCAGCTTCCAATTCAACCGTATCCGAGGAGGTTTTCATAAAACAAAGAGGCGGTGGAGAAGAATGACTGTAATCAAACCGATTTCATCAAAAGTACTTGAACTTATTCATTGTGGTTGTTTTCAAATCACTGGCCCACTAATCGGTCTTGAAGGCAAAACAACTCAGGAGTGAAATGTAAAAACATTCAGACACACAGCGTGAGCTGAATATTTACAGGGGAAATAAGTTTTTAAAGTCCAAAAAGCCAAAAACTGGAACTTTAAATCACTGAATGAGGCTGATGGAGTCCAGCAGCCTCTTTGCTCTTTGAATTTCTGGAAGATCAATTATGGAGCAACTAGTGTGTGACTAAATTTCAAGCTATTGATGTAGTTACTTAAGTAGTTAGCCAGTACCCTCGACGTGCGTAGAAGTGTGAGACCCTTCAATGCTGCTTGCAGCTTTCATTAGAAACTGGGGTCTGACTGTGAGAGAATTGTTTCATTAATTTAGTAAATTTATGATTATTTATATAGGCCGAGCAATGTGCATTTCCTCCTCATTAAGATGTAATAGTATTCCTCCACGGGGTTATAGTTGCCTTTTACAGGTCTGTGGTAATCAATAGGCTTGTATAGCATTCAGATGTATTACATGAATGATATTATCTCCTTTATGGTGGTTAAAATTTGCATGCCACAGATCTGAAAATACACACACACGCACACACACACACACACACACAAACAAACATTTGATAAGATTTTTTCACATCGATACCTTTTATGTGAATATGTTCTTTAATGTTGACTTAGAGAATTCAGTGGCCTAAGCCATAAACAGTCATCCTATAATAAATACAATTACACTTAAATTAAGTCAGTTTCTGACATTGTTATGGATCTAAATTGCATTTAAATGTGATGTGACTGCTAAATTAGAGTTCCCTGCATGCATTTAATTTCATGTCATACATGTGTTATACATTTATTTTATAATAATAATTAATTACAATTTGGAAAGGTTGCCTTGCATTAACTAATAATGAAAAATGCAACTTTGACACTTTTATAGCAAGTTTCAAAAGTCTACTTATTAATTTAATACCATGCAGAAGTGAATGGTCAGCTGACATGTATAGGATGCATGATTTATAGTTAAATCGCTGAAGCTTGCAAAATAACTGCGACTGCATGTAACGACATTTTACAATCTTACATATCACACAGACGGCCATGTTCAACACTTATGCACTCTAGATCTACAATCTATTTGGCCAATATTGCAGCTCATGTATCGGTGCAAGACAAATATCTATTAAACATATTAATAGCAGCTGGCAAGAAAGGTGTAACACAAAAATAGTTCCAGACCGAACCTCCAGCAAAGACTGACTGGATAGATATTATGAGTAATATTCAAAGCATGGAGAGATTTATCTTTTTCCGCTAAATCTACGTGTTGATAAATTTCTGCAAAGCTGGAGAAATGGACTGTTTGTGCACCTCATGAGATGATCAGTTGCTGTGAGAACTGGCATGAATTTCTATCAGTATAACATTTGTATGAATGCATAGGTGACCAACTGTTGTTTCTATGTTTTGTTGTATTTCTATGCTTCTTCAAAAAGTATATTTAAAAAAAATAATATTTCCCTTCTTTTCTGTTTCCAAGGTTAAGAATGGACCAAAGAAACCTTAATACATCTGTAAAATAAAGGTGGCATATATCTGAGGAAAATAATAACACCACTGCTATGGGAATTATAAATATCATTGCTGTGTACCTTAATCTGTCCCAATGCAGCGCCATAATGATGTAATGTTAGATAAATAACACCATTAAGCCTGCAAGAAGAAGAAGAAGAAGAAGAAGAAGAAGAAGAAGAAGAAGAAGAAGAAGAAGAAGGAGAAGGAGAAGGAGAAGGAGAAGAAGAAGAAGGAGGAGAAGGAGAAGAAGAAGAAGAAGAAGAAGAAGAAGAAGAAGAAGAAGAAGAAGAAGAAGAAGAATAGTGTTACTGTCCCTTTAACAAGGTGAGGTCTGGGTGTGGTTTATTCGTGCCAAAGTTTCCGGATTAGCATGCTCTAGTAAACAAAGCACGTCTTCCGTCAAATCTTCAGCGGAGAGACTGAAGTCACATCATGTCAGACTGGTCACCTCTGTAGTGTGTGCGCGCGCGCGCTGTGGTTCACAATGGGCGGACTGGTGTCGCTGTGCGTAACAGACGGGCTCACACAGGTGGAACAGGTGGACTAGTCAGACGGGTTTGGACAAAAAAAACAACCTTTTTTCACCTTTTTTTTGTCATTTTAATTTTTAATTTGAAGGCGATGTAAACTTTTAGGACATTTATCATGAAGATAGTGACAACTGCGGCGTTTCTACACCTTTGTCTGTGCGCCACAGGTGAGTTTCGATGGTGGCCGCGCGCAGCCAGGTAACACAGGTGAGCCCGTAAATCCTGCTCACGTTCTTTGTCCCCCCCTCTCTCCCTCCTCCTCCTCTTCCTCTCTTCTTGTCAAAGCGGCGGTTTCGGATAGTGACTCCACCGAAACGACCCTGGCGGCGGCACCGGGCGACATCGCCAGACTTCCGTGTTACGCCGTCGGTAACGAAACGTCGATTCTCACGACGTGGGTGAAAGATGGACAAGAGGTCGCGAGAGGTGACGCCTCTTCTCCGAGCCCCCCGGCCGCCGGACAGCGAGTCGTGGTGACGAACGACGGAAGTCTGAGCATCCGGAGCGTGACGCGCGGGGACGAGGGCGACTACCTGTGCAGCTCCACGCTGCCGGGCAACAACACCTTTCACGCACGTGTCTCGCTGCAAGTAACCAGTGAGTGACATGCATGTGGCCAGTTATGAGACCAGTGTGAGGTTGGAAAGTTCCTCCAGTTCCTTCTGTAAACACAAACTGGTTCTTCAACGTGGCAGACGTGGGTACAGGTGCTGAAGGGTAGTGTGCAGGACGCAAACGGTATTTGGTACTTAAAGCTGCAACTGAACATATTCTCCTTGTCAACGAACACATCATTTCTAATTTTAATTATTGATTAAGTTAAGAGCCCGAAATAATTTATCGACTAATCTATTGACAGAAAAGTCAAATATTTGTGTAATTGAGTCATGGATTATCTTGTTTGAAAGCAAAAAAAGACAAACATTACCAAGTACTGGGATTTAGTTAAGTACATTTACTCAAAATGTTGAATGTATACACACACTTGTACTTGAGTATGTCCATCTTACGTCTATACTTACTTTATACTACTCCACTGCATTTACTTTACAATATGTATGTTGCAGATTTAGATTACTTATACAAAATATAGATGCATATATATATATATATATATATATATATATATATATATATATATATATATATATATATATATATATATATATAATAAGCTATCCAGCAGTATACAAAGTAATTAAAATTAGCCACACTTTTACCTGTTACAATGTTATAGTGACGAATGCATTAATGCATCATGAATTATAATCCAGTAATAAGTATATTATTTCCATTCTGCATAGTGAGTACTTTTTGTTTAGTACTATATGTATAATTATATTGTTAATACTTCTGTGCTTTTTTTTACGTGAGTAAAATCTTTAACGCAAAGCTTTTACTTGTGACAGAGTATTTTTAAACTGGTATTACTACTTTTATTTAAGTAAAAGTCCTGAGTTCAGTCAACAAGTATATAAACAGAGGAAAACAGCAAAACCTCACCATGACTATCAGTATTTTTGCTTAAAAATAATTGAACGATTAATTAGTTAACAATATATTGTTGTAGTTGAAAAAAGGGCTTTAGTTGTATTTGGAAAATGATTGTGCTTTTTATTTATTTTTAATTTCATTATCATGTTGGGCTTTATATTTGAATTATTAAACATACACTGCCCTTTCTCATTGCAGCACTTCTTAAATTGAATTAATTCCCTACCTTTTATAAAACATTTCCAAAACCCCTCATGTTTTACAATTTTTGTTTATTAATGTTACTTTGCTCTGCCGTCATGAAAAGTGTGCGCCACATCACTCGTTTGTCATAATATTACTCAACTGAGGCCAAAACCTCCACACAATAATTTATTTAAATCACGACCAGTTATGGATGACAACACGACAATTTCCTTATCACATAATGCCACGTTTTTTTTTTTCAAGTAATAACAAAGTTAATCTAATCCTCTCCCCTAAGGAGTAACACGAGCACCGCTTGCTCTCCTTTCAGGTGGTCCAGAAAATGTGTCTGCGTCCATCGGTCCGGCGACCGCCCTGGCCAACGGGACGCTCGTCGTCTTTCGGGGTTCGAGCGTCTCCTTTAACTGCTCCGGCTCCTCCTACCCGTCTCAGCAGCTCACCTGGGCCTTCAGCGGAGCCTCGTCCTGCAACGAGTCGCTGGCTTCGACCTCCGGCTCCTGGCTGGACTTCAGGATAGAAGACGTTCAGCCCAGCGCTCAGGGAGTCTACAGCTGCAGGGCCCGCAACCCCGTCTCCGGTCAGGCGGTCAATAAGAGCTCACAGCTGCTAGTTTACTGTAAGTACCATGAGCAGAATACCCAGAGGGCTCTTCTCCGACTAAAGGTCTGATGTCGAAAAGTGTTATTTTTATGGTTATTTGGGCTGGTCAGTCTTGATTTTTTTTTTTATAAGAAATATTATGATGAAAATTACATGACCTACATTAATTGTTTGAATTATGCGCTTGAAATGATCTCGCAACAGCTATCACCGAAGACAAAATGTCAAGAGTAAAGCCAATACACACAAATAAAGAGGCAATTGATTACAGTCTTGTGGGTTAACAGTGATTTAGATGTTCACTTTGACATCAAATGGTCTTTTTCCTTCTGGTCATTGTCAGAAAAGTCACATTTAATTGATTCCACAGAACAACTTCCTGTTTTATAGGCACTGTAATGTATTCCTATTCATGTCTTTCCAAGTCCCCAAAGAGTTTACAGAGTATGAATGCATAATTTGTTTATAGAAGCTTGAGGTTGACCTTTCAAACTTATAACAAACTAGTGCACGACGTAGGCGTGTACATTAAATACACAGGTGTAATCTCTTACTGTGCTTCTCTGGTAGAACATAATGGAGGGGAAACAAGGTGAGGGGAAAAAAAAAACAGAAATGTCTAGACAGGCAGGAAAAAAAGCTGAGTCATTATCAAAAAGCAACTGAGACAAAGTAAAAAAAAAAAAAAAAAGGTTCGAGATGCAGTCAGATGTTGCCCGACTGAGATCAAGTTAACACAATAATTCACCCTGATGTTGCGATAATTTCATCCGTGTGGTCTCTGTTATGAAATGAACAGTTTTATCTGCAGGGATAATGATACGTTGAATAGACTTCCTGAATTCACAACATTTCCTGTGTTTTTGCTGACTTCCTAGAATCACTCACAGATGAATGACCTCGCGTAGGCGAGCTTCAACCGTGTTGATTTCCTCTTTAATAAAGCAGCCCTTTTTTGTTTTTAAAAGAATTCATGGTTTTCTTGTAATTTCCCTGAAAATGCAAGCGTTTGTCTCTAGGCAAGAAAACAGTACAACACCCTGTATTTGGAGAATATATTCTCCAATAATAAATACTTAATAAATCAATATTTACTTGGCTCTAAATTGTGAAGACCTTTTTGAGGAAATTCCTCTAGAAATCAATAATTTATTTAATAAAATGTAATTTAACTCAAACAACTCTCTCAGAATGTTCCTATAACATATATATTACATAGTTCTTTCCAGGAAACTTTTAGGACACTAAGAAACTTCATAATACAAAATAATAATGATTATGATAGATGGATAGATGGATGGATGGATGGATGGATGGATGGATGGATGGATGGATGGATGGATGGATGGATAGATAAATATATTAGTCAACTTTTTTTGTGTCGAACTCGGCGGCTCGCAGTCTTGGAAAGGGAGGAGTCAGTGGAGGGTTGGTTGTAATCTGCCACCACACGGCTAGATGCCACCAAATCCTACACACCGTCCCTTTAAGAAAGGTAAAGAGCAAAGGTATCGTCTCAGTGAATACAAACCAAACCATTTTTTTGAAGGAAACATTGGTGAAAAAGAGATTAAAAAAAATGAAACGATTCAATGAGAGGAGGAACGAGTTTTGCCAGAACATTTTTCTTTTTTTTCCTCCTAAGCAGAAATGTAATATAACTGAGACACAGTATTCTTGCTGGTGAGCGTGTGGATCAACACTGGTGGAGAATTCCCACATGTTTTGGTCTCTCTGGTAACGGCTGTACCCATGCACCAAAAGACAATGATACCCTTAGACATGGGTTAATAATAACCATGAAATGGGATTACTACTTTCAGAAAACAGAGACTGTTTATGATCTTTTTTTTTTTTTTTACAATTTTTCCTTCTGTATCCTTTGTTTGAATACTGAAGAGTGAGTGCGCCTAAATCCCAGAGTACTAAATGCAAATGCACCGACGGTGGCCCTAATTTATCTCGATATTTAGCTTTCTCTAGTTGTTGTCAGTTTCCTCTCTGATGTCTCTTTTCCGACTAGATGTCCCAGACAGACACCCTGAGTGTACGTGGGGTCCAGCACAGGACCCCTCCCACGCCCAGTTCAACTGCACCTGGTTTGGAGCGTATCCCTCCCCGACGCTCCGCTGGGGGGAGGACCTGGGGGACCAAGGAGCTCACTGGAACGGAACTGTTTATGCATCGGACTCGACGGAGAGCCTGTCGGTGACGCTGAACCGCTCCATGCTGTCGGACGGGCAGACGCTGAGGTGCATGGCTCGGCACCTAGCGCTCGCTCCGGGGACGGGGAAGTCGTGTTCCTTTACCCTCAGTAAGCAATCCTGAGACGCGCAGCTGCTGAATCTTTTATGTGCTTTCCACTTCGGAGTCACACTGACACTCTTCAGTGAGATTCTTGACTATGTTTACTTGTACTCGGTATTCTTAGCATTGACCTTTTATTTGATTTATGGGGTCAGTTCATCCAAATACCAAAAAAAAAGAAGAAAAAACAAAAACATTTTGCAATTACCACTAATCAAATATAGTGTGGGATTTATTTGTTCAGGTTTTGAGTGATCTGTCTCTGAGGTTTGTGCCTCCACACCAGTTTTTGGTGCTCACATTATTGCTGACTAACATTTTAAAATATATTTTCTAGAAACAAAGAAATATGGTATGGTATGGTATGGTATGGTATGGTATGCAGCCATGCAGCTGCCTGAGGATGAGATTTCATCCTCCTCTCCGGTGCAGTGGAGGTCAATAGAATTTTGTTTCCGGCATTGAAAAATGACCTTTAACTATAAAGCAAGGCATCTTTGTCCGTCTGTATTTCTGTTTGTGGGTATGTCCTTCGCAGATCTCGAAAACCGTCAATCTGATATAAGATTAAAAAATATATATATGTCTCAAAGCTGCAAAGCAGATCTCGCTGTTACAAACTGTCGGCACAGATATCATACAAGAGTTACACCAAAAGTCAGAAACATTTATGAGTAATGCATACAATGTAGCAGTCCATCATTCTTTGCTACTTGTTGTCAATTCCATTTCCCCCAATTCATTAGCGCTGAACGTCACAACTCCCACAACTGAATTGAGAGCAACACGGTGCATTTCCCCTCTTGACCAATCAGAGTGTGACGGCGCCTTTTCTTTAGGGCTTAAGAGAAGTGGGGAACTGCACATTCAGGACTTGATGGAACAAAGACCTAATTTAAGCAGATTCAGCCAGAAACTCTAGTCTTTAGGCCCTTTTGAGGCAACTTTGCTGTCTTAATTTTTCTGATTGAGGGTGGTTTTGGGCTTTCTCAAACCGAGCTGGAGTGAATATTTGAGCAGACCTTCGGGTTGCCTCCATCAGGGCAGACCTGAGCGCCATCCGGGCAAGAGTTTGGCCTGCAGGCTTTATTTTGTAGGACTTTTTTTTTTTTTCATCTCCCTCAATGTACTTCCGTGTGTGTGTGTGTGTGTGTGTGTGTGTGTGTGTGTGTGTGTGTGTGTGTGTGTGTGTGTGTGTGTGTGTGTGTGTGTGTGTGTGTGTGTGTGCGTATGTGTGAGTGAAAAGCACCAATGACCAACATTAGAAACATTTTAGTAGATTATTATATTTGAAGATGCATTTATTTTTATTATTATTATTATTATTAGGAGGCATTTTTTCATTGTGAAGGCACTTGTGGGATTTGTTTCTCCCAGTAAGTATTTCTGTACTTTGTTGTTGGGAACTGGTTTTTCCTAATAGGCTGAAATTTGGGGAACCGGTGCTGCCACAATTTAATAACAATGAATACGTACTCAAATGCACCACCTCCCCCGTAGGTGATGAGCCCTTCCTGTCATAAACTTCAAGGAAAACACTTTGAGTATAAATATGTATTGGGACACGGTGATGCATGCACCGGAGATGTGGTCAGTTAGTGAGTCACTCAGTAGGGTAAGGGTTATCATCACAGGACGGGATTGCACAAACAATGAGATGACGCAAAACTACGTGCAAATTATGAATTGTGCAAGAGGTTATCTGAATTTTGGGATGTTTAGAAAGCTTTGAAGACGAGGCGTGTCCTCGTCAAATAAGATTATCGAAGGGTTTGAGTCCCACTGAGGCCAACTTGAATAGAAATGTTACCCCGTGTGGGACTCAGAGACTCTTGTTCTGGACAGATCGTCAGTTCAATGTTTGTCCCTCTCTCCCAGAAACCCCGTACCCTGAGGGCGAGCCGCTGGTCACGGCGCTGGAGGCGACCAACGTAACTCTAACGTGCACCGAGAGCGTGTCCCTGCCCCCCGCGAACACCACGTGGAGAAAAGGGCTCCAGCAGGAGGCCATTGTTCCCGGATCGAAGTACGTCCTGTCGGAGAACGGCCCCGTCCTCAAGCTGAAGATACTCAACATCAGCAAGGACGACGAGGGCATCTACTTCTGCCGCAGCGAGAACCCGCTCGGCGTCCGCGAGCTGGA